>CAVNYN010268959.1:0-50240 GCA_963692815.1 Nyctanthes arbor-tristis
TGATAAATTAACTCATTACAAAAACTATTTTCATTTCATTTCCATTAGTAATAACGATTTTGTCACGCTTTAATGTGCAAATGAGTCTTGCTTCTTAGTCATCAAGTTGTATGTTTTAAGAGCTGTAAAAGGGCAGAAATGGTGAAAGATAGATGCCGATTCATTTATTGATGAAAATTTTATTTTATTAGTATTATTATAGTTAAAAGGTTGAATGTTTTCATATTTACTTTTTATTATTTATTTATTTTTTATTTTGAAGATATTAGTGTGGACCCCTATGCCGCAAGTTGGAGAGTGAAATTTTCAACTCCATTCAAGATAGAATTTTGTAAAGTTTAGGTGAATCAGATATTTTTGCAATCAATAACTTGTATGTTAAAACTCGTACTATTACATTTTAAGAGTAGGATTCCATAATCCACTCATCTCTCCAATCCTTAAAAGCTTCCCCAAAACAGTAGCTTTCTCTTGACATCTAGAGTAATTGAAGTTAAGAACTTGAACTGAGTTGATAATCATTTTTATCGATATTATTTTTACCACTATTCATATTTATGAATTTGCGTCATTGTTTAAGAAAATCAAACTAACGTTGAAAAGGTCAATATAAAAATTTTTTCTAGTAGATAAAAAGATTTGTGACAAAAGTATCGTTGTCGACAAAATTGAAAATCCAAAACTCAATAATAAACTCGGAATAAAAAAACTTAGGTGACTAAAATGAAATTTCTCTCAAAGCCGAGGCACCTCCGGTGTTTTTCACCCGAATATTAATTAATCTCTATCACATTATTTTTATATTTATAATAATAATGAATAATGATGGTATTCATTAGTTTGAATAGAGAGAGAGAGAGAGAGAGAGAGAGAGAGAGTAAAGGACATAGACACAGCATAGGAAATGGCGAAGAAAAGAGAGGAAGAAGAAGAAGCTCCTCCTTGTTATCATTGTATTCTCTCTCTAGATCTGTAAATATAATTTCAGAGTAACTGTAATAATCACTGTATATTTCTTTTTCTCTGTTTCTTTCTTTCTGCATATACATATATACTCAAGAAAATACATTTGATGAAGCTGCAAATCTGCAAGACGGCAACTGCTACTGTTCTTCTTAATTGGTAAGAAATGTTACAATTTTTACTCCATCTATATATGTAATTATGTATGTACCTCTGTGTGTGGGGTTTGAGTTTATGGACATGCATATATGATATATATGAATTGATAAAGGTTATAGGAAGAACCTCCTTGATTAGCTCTTTGTTGGGTTGGGGGGTGTAAAAAAGTGGAAATATTTGCCGTTAGTTTTATTTTACTGATCATTTTTGGTTCTGTTTATTTATGTACTTTCAACTTTTTAAGAAATTACTGTTTGTGGTGATTTATTGTTATATCCATGAATCCGATTGTTGATATCTTTCGGAACATTTTAGAATTTATGGGCTTAAACTCCGATGTTTCTTGATATCAAATAAGGAATGAGGATTTTTTTTTTTTTTTTTTTTGGGGAAAAATTTTACATGTGTAGCTGTTCTTTATTATGAGATGTAGAAACCAATTTCTCAAAAAAAGAAAAAAAAAAAAAGGAAAAAAAACTTGTTTATCATTTTGATGAGTTTGACATTTGTCCTAAATATTTGCAATGTTAATTTGGTTCTTAGTAATTCAGCCCCCTATCCAAATCTATCTTATAATTTACTAAATCCAGAAATGATGAATTTTCCCCTGATCCCTCTCTACTTCTACAAATTTCAGCCAAAATTTCTCATTTTAATAAATTCTGAATCTTTTATTAATTCTGTCACCCCCATCCTACCACCACACATTGATTACTTCTTGGCTGTCAATCAGTTGCTGTTTCTGTTTGCAGCTGAATTTGATTCTATGCAGAGTTTTTGCCTCCCGTATTACTTGTTAGATCTAATATCAAGAATTTCACTTTCCTGTTTATTTACCAGTTCGATTTCATTAATGAAGGCATTTTCCATTGGCGAGAGTTGTTAAACCTTTGAAGAATTCCTTGCGTATCATCCTGCAATCCTTTTGTCCGTAAGCATAAGTATGAATAATTTGAATACTCAAACTGAAGTTGCTGTTGCCAGTTTGCTTGAACTTGCAGCCAACAATGATATAGAGGGCTTTAAGCAGTCTGTTGATCGTGAACGTTCCAGCGTCAATGAGGTTGGACTGTGGTATGGACGTCAAAGGGGGTTGAAGCAAATGGTTTTCCATCAAAGAACTCCTTTGATGGTGGCCGCGGCATATGGAAGCCTAGATGTTGTTAGACTTATAATCTCTTTACCTGAAGTTGATGTGAATAGGTCCTGTGGTGTTGATAAGAGCACTGCTCTTCATTGTGCTGCATCTGGTGGATCTGTTCATGCTTTTGATGTTATCAAACTACTTTTGGCAGCAGGTGCTGATAGAAATCTGACGGACGCGAATGGTTGTTATCCTGTTGATGTTATTACAGTGCCTCCTAAGTTTCAAGAAATGAGGTTTTCCTTTGAAGCAGTTCTCAGAATTGACAACTCATTCAGGGAAATTAATCTGAGAGTGTCAACAACTATTCCAAATTCTGTTTCTCCACCGCGTTCTCCTTCTCCTCAGATTGATTCCCCGTCTTCACCTTCAGAGTTGGTGGCTTCTCCCAAGAGTGCAAAGTGTGCATCAGAGAAGAAAGAGTATCCCATTGATCCATCTTTACCTGACATCAAGAATAGTATCTATTCTACAGATGAGTTCAGAATGTTTTCATTTAAGGTCCGACCTTGCTCTCGTGCCTACTCACATGATTGGACCGAGTGCCCATTTGTTCACCCTGGTGAAAATGCTCGAAGAAGGGACCCTAGGAAATACCACTACAGCTGTGTACCCTGCCCTGAATTTCGTAAGGGCGCTTGCCGAAGAGGGGACATGTGTGAATATGCTCATGGAGTTTTTGAATGTTGGCTTCATCCAGCTCAATACCGGACACGGCTTTGCAAAGACGGTACAAGTTGCAACCGAAGAGTCTGTTTCTTTGCCCATACACAAGAGGAACTTCGTCCCTTGTATGTCTCAACTGGTTCGGCTGTTCCCTCTCCTCGCTCGAGTAACTCTGCTGCTAATGCCATGGATTTTGCTGCTGCAATGAGCCTTTTACCTGGTACTCCATCATCTCCATTTACTCCGCCTATGTCTCCGTCAACAAATGGAATGTCAAACATGGGTTGGCCCCAACAAAATGTTCCGACTCTGCATTTACCTGGAAGCAACCTCCAGTCCAGTCGCCTGCGATCATCATTGAATGCCAGAGATATACCCCCTGAAGACTTGTGCTTATTGCAAGATTTTGACATTCAACAAAAGCAGTTCTTGAATGAACTATCCCGCCTCTCCCAACCAAGTAACTCAACGAACCATTCTGCTCGATCCAAGACCTTAATCCCTTCAAATCTTGAGGATGTTTTTTCTGCAGAGAGCTCGTCTCCCAGATATACTGATCCATCTGTTTTCTCTCCGACGCACAAATCAGCACTGCTTAATCAATTCCAGCAGCAACAACAAAACATCCTAACTCCAGTTGACTCTCCCTTTTCACCAAGAAATATAGATCCTGCCTTGATGCAGGCTTCTCTTGGTGGTCCTGCTTCAGGGAGGATGTCATCCCACAGCATGGAGCATATGTCACCAATAAATTCTCGGGTGTCAATGTTAGCTCAACGTGAGAAGCAGCAGAAACAGTTTCGAAGTCTCAGCTCACGTGATCTTGGCGCCAATGCTATGGCTGCTGTTGCCTCTTCGAAAGAGGCATGGTCAAACTGGGGATCCTCTACTGGAAAACCCGACTGGGCTGTCAGTGCTGATGGTTTTGGTAAACTAAAGAGATCATCATCATTTGAAATTCTAAACAGTGCAGAGGAGCCTGATGTATCTTGGGTTCAGTCACTTGTCAAAGAATCTCCACAGGAGATGCAGGAGAAATCTGCACCCCGTGTCTTTTTGAACTCTGGTTCCGTTACGTCTTCTGGCGAGAATGTAGATTTGGATTCACAGATTGAACATATTGACCAATCTCATGCTTTGGGTGCTTTGCTTGAGCAGATGAAGCTTGATCAGCTGATGGCTCAGTAAAATCCAAATTACTTCTTAACCGAGTCCTTGGTGTCCAGATTATGAAAACACAAGGTTTCGGTGAACAAGTCCAGAATTTAATCGTGGGATTTTTTTTGGTGACGAGCTTCAGAAATGCTGCAGCTTGGCTAGGCAAGAAGTAGAGAAGGTGGTTTGAAAATTCCGACGGGAACACTAATCTTTTACTGTTTTGATTTTCTAGTTAAACTAGGTAACACAAAAGGGTGAGGTTGCTGGGTTAACTTACTAATGAAACCCAGTTTAGGCAAATTATAATCATGCTTACTTATAATTTTACCGATTTTACTTCTATATTCCTTATTGTTTCGCCTGTTGGATTCTCATAATCATTCAATGGAATCAAAATCTTTGAAGCATACAGAGTTCTTATACATGTCAATCTGGTAATTCCATATTGTTAGTAGGAGAACAGAAGGTAATGCTTTACTGAGTCTCTTTCTGGTTATATGTAACTCTGGAATAATCTCATTTCTTGGACAAGTTGATGGTGGTTTCATATTTCTCTCTCTGTTTCATTTATTTTCATCCCAAACTTTTATTCTTTACAATCGTTGCATTGATATTTTAGATAAATACTCTTACATTGAAAATGATCCACTGTGATGTGGCGTAACAGATGACACGGATATGACATGCCACATAGATTTATGGCGGTAGATCAGTACTCTTCTTTACATCATTTAAAAGATTGAAGTTTACTCTTTTATATATAAATATATATATATATATATTTATTTATTTATTTATTTTAATCTCTCTTTTGGTAATGGGGGTGATTATCAGATTATCAAGAAGGAATTGGAAGATGTACTTTAGTGGAATCCAAATCCCAAAAGTTGGATTTGGGTTCTTGATGGATAAGAACATATCGGATGGGGATTGGAAAAAATGCCACTTATTTTTGAAGCTTTATGGAGATGGGAAATTTTTTTAATTGCTTAGGAATTATGAATCTTACTTGGTAAGGAATGATGATGAAACTCCATGCCATAAATATTGATGCTCATTTGATGCCATTAACTTTACAAGACATGTTGGTTTGGAAGACATCTGTTGCACTATGGACGAGAGGTATTGGATACGACTGAAAGTACTTTAGATAATGAACCCTTTCTTTTTCCCACATATAAGGTTCAGTTTGTCTTATGACATCCACGTGTTAAATAGTTATGCTAGACTAAGGTGAACAACATTTTGAGTACTAGTTACGATGCATTTCATGCATTTCTTTGCTGACATGAATCGGGGAGATGTTTTGCATGCGTTATATATATAGGTATGTATTATTTTAAAGAACTATCTAATCATTTTAACACATGTTAGGTAACTCTTCTGAAAAAACATATTAGGAAACACTTCATATGACGTTATTACTCTGAGAGTAATGAAGACTCAATACTGTTGGCTAGTGGAGAATTCATATACGCGTTTAAGGACCCCAATTTAACAATAAATTGAGTTCTTTAGATTCGCATGTCAGTTTTTTATTTATTCATAAAAGATGGAGTAGGTACTCATAGAGTACCAGAAATTTGTTTGACATTATGCTGCCTTTTAACCGAAAAAGAAGGTATGGTAGTATGGAGATTATAGAATCTTTGGCATAGTCCTGTTAGGGTGGTGTGCGGTTCTAAATGGAAGTGATATGATTGAAAAGAGTAGGGGAGAAATGGACATGTAGGTCTTATGAAATATATGTAATAAGACTTGACTAATCTTTTGAAACGGATATTCAATCTTTTTACTTGCACGTCGAATAGCATAATATAACAAACAATTTCTATTTAAAAATAGAAATAGTTTTTATAGAAATGAATGGTGAAAATTTGTGTAGTATATGCGGATTGTATATGTGAATGTGATTTCTTTAATCATATTCTGTTTTTATATAAAAATGGTTTGTGAAGGGGTGCCATGTCTAACACATACAGAGTACATAATCTTGCTATAACAACATGAAAGAATGAAAAAACTTTATTTGTTAGCATGTTAAATTACAAATTAGATGACCTTATCGTTCTATCAGGTACTAATTACCAAACAAACCAAAGAGATCAATAGGATGGAAGTTGGACTTACCTAACTTGAGATGTTGCTTATTGTTCTTTTTGAGATGCGAGTGTTCACTTCCTCTCTATGTACGATGTGTGTTTTATTCACTTTGTTATTGGAGAAAGTTTCTAGTATTTCAGTATCAAATTCAAGACTCAAGACAAAATTAAGAATTAACAAGTGGATACAAGGGGTCCGATTTATTGTTTAATTGTGACCTCTTTACATACTTTTTTATTCTCATTTGCTTAAAGTATTGAGTTTTGGGTACTCACAGAATACTAAAAAATTTTCCCCATTTATTGACACGACACAGCCAAATCTTACTTCTGACGAGACAATGCCACATAATTAATACTTAGTAGGTAGGGCAAATACAAGTATCACACATTATCTTGAACATATAACTCAAGCAAATTAAAAGAGCACTTTTGCGTTGGGTTGCTTACCATAGTTGGGTGCCTCTCCACCTTCCTCTCGTATCTGATACGCCGGTGCTTTCAGGAGGAAGAACAATGGTCTAATTACTCATAATGATAATTGCTAGGTGGAGTTCCTCTTCATCCAGAGATAGGGCTGCGTGGTTTGAGAGGCAACGGTTGCTTATGTGAGTTTAACTCTTGTGATTGATTAACCCCATTCACCTTCTAAACTATACGACTTGAACATTTGCGAAATTTCCAATAATGCTTGTGCCACACGTGCTGGAGTAACGGAGGAATTGGACCAAATTCATTCGGAATTGGACTAAATTCATTAAGTGGGACCAACAGAACGATTTCATTTTAAGGTTAGGGACACACAAGGCAAGAAAATTAAAATGGGGACAAAACTGCGTAAAAAAATTGAAAGTTTGGGGACTGTTAGTAATATTAACCCATAAAAATTAAAGAGTCACATATAGAATAATCAATTAATTAAAACGTCATATATATACATTAAATGACAGTTATCTGGCACAATAGCCTAATTGTCTTGCCCAATTTGTTAATTTTTCCCTCATAAAGCTCTATCTAACACCATTGTTTATAATGTCATCCCACATCGGTTGTCACTTTTTAAAAAAAAAATGTTACAAATGTCATGGTGAATGATTAAACTCATAACTTACATATTAAGTAGTAGCTTTTAGACTATTGTGTCAGCTCTTTTTTTTTATAATAGTTTTCATTTTTATATCACTAGTCTCGCGTGTTTTCACTAACTATATTTAACTCTTTTTTTTTTTTAACTAAAAGGATTGAAACTCATATTTTTAAGGCTAATTATATTAATATTATATTTTTTATTAATCTCGCCACATTTTTCAAATATAATAAAATGGTCAAAATTAAAATGAAATAAATAATCATCTATTTCTTCACAATTGTAAATGTTTTTTCCCTCATACCTTCTTCCCCTTACATGCACCATAAAAACCCAATTTTTAATTTTTCTAATAAAAAAGGGTAAGAATTGGAAAAAAAAAAAATTCTTTACTTTGCACAAAAATAAATTTTTAGCAACTATTATCCCCATTAATAAGCTAATTTTTTTACGTCTTAAGTCATTTTGTCTACCACGTCTCACGAATTGGATTTATGGAAGAAATAAAGAATCAATTTAATTAATATTATAATTTTATACAAAAAACAAAGTTGACAATTTTGCTCCTATTCACGGCATATATCACTGTGTTGGTTTAAAGAAACATAGGATAGGATTGTCTAAAGAAGATGTAGAAATGCTTTAGCCATTATGTTTAATTAAAAACTAAGAAAATAATCGCTTTTACGCATAAAATTTTGGAGCGTTTTGAAGCCGAAAACAAAATGCATTCCCCAATCCCGTCGGATTCCTGTATAAACATGAACGTGAATATTTTTTTCACTTTTATTTGAATATTAATTAACTTCCTCTAACATGAAATTAGCTTAATAGAGAAGAAGAACATAATTTTGTATTGTTATCTTCAAGCTCATATTCTCGAGACTCAAGAATTCTTGTAGAAATCACGCTTTATTTTTTGCTAAGAGTTACGAAATAAATAAATTATGGTATGAAAAATTTTTTAGCAACTATTACCCCCATTAATAAGCTAATTTTTTTTTTACAACGTCTTAATCCATTTTGTCTGCAACATCTCACGAAATTGGATTTATGGAAGAAAGAATCAATTTAATTAACATTATAATTTCATACGAAAAGCAGCGTTGACAATTTTGCTCCTATTCACAGCATATATCACTGTGTTGGTTTAAAAAAATATATGATAGGATTGTCTAAAGAAGACGTAGAAATGCTTTAACCATTATGTTTAATTAAAAACTAAGAAAATAATTGCTTTTACACATAAAATTTTGGAGCGTTTTGAAGCCGAAAACAAAATGCATACCCCAATCCCGTCGGATTCCTGTATAAACATGAACGTGAATATTTTTTTCTCTTTTATTTGAATATGAATTAACTTCCTCTAATGTGAAATTAGCCTAATAGAGAAGAAGAACATAATTTTGTATTGTTATCTTCATGCTCATATTCTTGAGACTCAAGAATTCCTATAAAAATCACGCCTTGTTTTTTGCTAAAAGTTACGAAATGAATAAATTATGGTGTGAAAAATTTTTATCCCTTCTATTATTATCTAATTAAATTAAATATTTAAGAGGTTTGGGAGACATTTGAAAAATAGTTAGTGGAATAGTTATAAAAAAAATTTTCAATTGTGATGTGTTTATAATGTGGTGTGAGGAAGAAAGTAGTAATATATTTTTTCAAAATTATCTTTTTAATTATCCACATTAAAAACACACAAGGTTTGCTTCAATAAATAAATAAATAAAGCAACACTCCAAGGTTTTGATTTCAATATTATATAAAATTAAATAACTAATTTATACATATCTTTTAGTATAAAAATATATAAAAATGATATTGTGATGTAGTTATAAGTCCATAATAATTTTATTTTTTAATTATTATTACTAGTTACTTCATCTGTGCGTTGCACAGAGTGATAATACTAGATAATATAAGTAATTAAAGAGAATTAAACATGATTGTATAAAAAAATTTAAACTAAAGAAAAACAACATAAGAATTACCCATAATACGATATTTTTCAGTAATGATGATAAAAGATGATATCTTAAAAAAATAAGGAATATATTGAAGAAAATTTGCGAATACTAAAACCAATCCGAAAAATAATCCGATGGCGTGAAGTAAAGACCAATACAGTTCATCGGTTCACAATAAACTTTTTTTTCCAATAATAATCTATTAAAGTTTTAAACTTTTTGAAAGCTCAAAACTCATAAGTTAAGACCCTATTATGTATAACCCTTCTCCAAATAGCTTAATATTAGCATACATCCTCAATTCTTTTAACTAAATAATAAATGTGAGATTCTATTCTCTTAACTAAATATCCAATATGAGATTCTCTTTTTAGACCCAAAGTCACATTTCATTGGCTCTTAAAGAAGGAATAAATTTTCAATTTTTTTTAAACGGTAAATACAAAAATATATAAAATCGAAGGTTCTTTTTCTACATTATTTTAGGTAAAAATTAATTTATTTCAATTATTTAATTAAAACCGGTCCAGTGACCTTGAACTGTTAGCTATTCCTGTTCGGTGACTGGTTCAGTTTTCCAAACATTTGACAATACTGAAATCAATTCAGAAAATAATTCGACAGTTTGAGATAAAGACGGATACGATTTACCAGTTCACAATAAACTTTTATTTAATGATGATCCATTAAAATTTTAAACTTTTTGCAAGTTCAAGGCCCATAAGCTAAAGCATATTATGCATAACTATTCTTCAAGTAGCGTAATATCAGCATACGTCATCAATTCTTTTCACTAAATAACCAATTTGTGATTCCCTTTATATGCTCAAAGTCATATTTTCAATGAATTTTAAAAAAGAAACATAATTTCAACATTTTTTTAATGGTAAAAATTAAAAAAATTATAAAATCGAATTTTGTTTACAATATTTTAGGTAAAAATTAAATTATATCAATTCTCTAACTAAAATTGGTCCGATAAGCTTAGATTGTTAGCTTTTCTGATTCGAGAGTTATTTAATTGGAGAGAGAGTTATACGCTCGATAGTTAGAACATATATGGAAGTGATGTTGTACTTGATTTTATGCAATATCCTATCGACAACTACCAAAAAAAAAAAAAAAAAGAAAAGAAAACGTGATACGAACCCGCAATGGAACTATGCTAAAGGAACCCACATGAGATTGGTGATCAACCAAGAAAAGCCAATTACCCGGTTGTGATTTGGAATCTCTAACGACCCACGCGATTCTCGACTTGAAAACAATTGGTATATTAAATCAATCACCCCCGAAGATGCGGAACCTGGAACCGATAGCAGTGTGAATGCCACAAAGAGTTAATCACACTCTTTGATAAGTTCGGATCGTTCAAAATTCGTACTAAGCAATTGAGAGAAATTTCCTCACAATAATATTAAAACTCACAATAATGTTGATCCCGTTTACAATGGAATAGACTTGATAATATAGTACCTAGGAACCCTAAGGAGTCTTTGGGAACAATAAAGGACCAAGAAAAGAAATAAAAAATTAATAGAAAAAAACGAAATTGACGTCAAATCCACGTCTAACGGCCTGTGCGGGCGCACTAGAGGCGGAGGGCGCCGGCCCCATGTTTCTGCTGCGAAATTCTGACTTTCTGCCTGACCGTGCGACCGCATGGTTTGGCCATGTGGCCGCATGGTTCTGCGACTTTTAACTTTCTGCATTTTTAGCCTCACAAGTTTGATCTTCGACCAGTTTAGTCCCTGATTTCCAGATTGTGTGCAGCCTCGGTCCGGACTTGAATTAAGTTCATCTCCTTTGACTCTCCTTTGCTCAAGTCATGCTCTAATCCTCTCGAACTCATTGGATAAATATGATGCCCCAAATCTTAGACTAATCCCACCATAGCTTTTTTGATTTTATTAGCCCTTGCCATTGTGATTAGTCCAACGAGCACATGAAGTGGATCTATTTGAGTGCTCCCACCTTGGCTCCCATCATCCCCTCCCTCTTCAGGAAGATTCGTCCATGAATCACCACTTGCATCAAACGGAACGAGATCACTAACATTAAAAGTAGCAGAAACATTATACTCACGAGGAAGATCCAATTTATATGCGTTATCATTAATCTTCGCGATGACTTGAAAGGAACCGTCTCCTTTTGGTTGTAACTTAGAATGCCTTTGCTTATGAAATCTTTCCTTCCTCAAGTGAAGCCAAACCCAATCACCGGGTTCAAATGTCACCTTTTTCCTGCCTTTGTTTGCCCTAGATGCATATTTTGCATTTCGTTTCTCAACTTGTGATTTCACCTTCTCATGAAGCGATTTTACCAACTATGCCTTTCGCATACCATCTAAGCTAGCCCTGTCATCCACAGGTAGAGGAATCAAATCCAACGGAGTCAAAGGGTTAAATCCATAAACAATCTTAAAAGGTGAGAATGCAGTAGAAGACTGAACAGTACGATTACACACAAATTCAACAAAAGGCAAACACTCCTCCCAACTTTTCAAGTTCTTCTTGAAAATAGTGCGTAATAATTGAGTCAAGGTCCTATTCACTACTTCGGTTTGACCATCGGTTTGTGGGTGATAGGTAGTAAAGAATAATAACTTGGTTCCTAACTTACCCCACAAAATCTTCCAAAAATAGCTAAGGAGCTTCACATCCCAATGTGAAACAATACTCTTAGGAATCCCATAAAGCCGCACTATTTCCCTAAAGAAAAGATTAGCTATATGTGTAACATCATCAGTTTTGTGACAAGCTATAAAATGAGCTATTTTACTAAACCTATCAACCGCCACAAATATGGAATCTTTACCACTTTTAGTTCTAGGTAAACCCAAAATAAAATCCATAGATATATCCACCCAAGGCTCATTAGGCACCGGTAAATGTATGTATAAACCTTGAGGTAACACTCTAGATTTAGCCCTTTTACATGTTATGCAATTTCCACAAGTTCTCTCCACATCCCGTCTCATTTAAGCCAATAAAAGTGTTCTTGGAGTACATCTAAAGTCTTTTGAATGCCAAAATGACCCATCAATCCCCCACCATGGGCCTCCCTGACTAACAACTCCCGCATAGAACTAGTGGGTACACATAATTTATTCTCTTTAAACAAATAACCCTCCAATCTATAAAACTTGTCAATTGCCCCCTTTTCACAAGACACAAAAATACTAGAGAAATCAGGATCATTCACATACAAGTCCTTCACATATTCAAATCCCAACAACCTAACATTTAAGTTAGAAATTAGGGCGTACCTTCTTGATAGAGCATCAGCTACCACATTTTCCTTTCCTTGCTTGTATTTTATCACATAGGGAAAGGCTTTAATAAGTTCCACCCACTTAGCGTGACACTTGTTCAACTTACCTTGCCCCTTTGGGTGTTTCAATGATTCGTGATCGGTCTGAATCACGAACTCTTTTGGCCACAGATAATGCTACCAGGTTTCCAAAGCCCTCACTAATGCATACAGCTCCTTGTCATATGTTAGATAGTTAAGTGTTGCACCATTGAGCTTCTCACTAAAGAATGCGATCAGCTTCCTTTCCTGCATCAAAACAGCACCCACACCTATTCCCGACGCATCACATTTAATTTCAAAAGTTTTAGAAAAATCTAGCAAAGCTAAAATAGGAGCAGAACACAACTTTTCTTTTATAGTTCGGAACGCAAGGTCTTGTTCACTTCCCCATTTAAATCCTATCGATTTCTTGATTATCTCAATTAATAGTGCTGCTAGCATACTGAAATCCTTAACGAACCTACGGTAAAAACTAGCAAGTCCATAAATGCTCCTAACTTCAATTATGCTCTTAGGGGTTGGCCAATCTTTAATCGCCTTGATTTTATCCTCATCAACATCTATCCCATTAGCACTAACCACGTAACCAAGAAATACAATTTTGTGCAAACAACAATGGCTTTTACCAGGATTAGCATACAACCTTTCTTTTCTTAGAACCTCAAATACGCTCTTAAGATATTTTATATGATTGTCTAAGTCTCTGCTGTAAATCAGAATATCATCAAAATACACCACCGCAAATTTCCCAATGAAAACACGTAAAACATGATTCATTAAACTCATAAATGTAGTAGGTGCATTTGTAAGACCAAACGGCATAACTAACCATTCATACAAGCTATATTTAGTTTTAAAAGCCGTTTTCCATTCATCTCCTTCTTTCATGCGAATTTGATGATACCTACTTTTTAAGTCAATTTTGCTAAAAATCTTAGCACCATAAAGTCCATCAAACATATCATCTAGCCTAGGAATTGGGTGACGATACTTTACCGTAATGTTGTTTATAGCACGACAATCTATACACATCCTCCAAGTCCCATCTTTCTTAGGGACAAGTAAAACTGGGACTGTACAAGGGCTCACGCTTTCCCTGACATAGCCCTTACTCATGAGTTCCTCCACTTGCCTTTGCAACTCCTTTGTCTCCTCCGGGTTGCTTCGGTAAACGGGTCAGTTTGGAATCACAGTACCAGGAACAAAGTCAATTTGGTTCTCGATTCCTCTAATTGGTGGCAATCCACTTGGTAGTTCCTCTGGTAAGATATTTTCAAACTCCTGCAAAAGAGAAATAACTGAAGAGGGGAGGGAAGAGTTAGAATCATCAAATACAAGGCATGACTCCTTATATACCAACAAAATAAGTTGTTGGTTCTCCGAAAGGGCCCTCGATATCTCACTTTTTTTTGACAAAGAAACACTTTTTTTTCTTACCCTCTCTACTCTTTTCACTCAGCTCTCCTTTTGCGTTTTCATTGCCACTCATTTTTCCCCTCGAACGCTCTTTTTCTTTCTCTCCTATTTTCCACTCAATTTCGAGGTCTCACTTTCTTTTCCTTTCTCTCTTATTTTACTCTCTTTATTCTCAATCTCACTTTTTAATTTCATTTGATATGCAAAAACTTGCTGTGGAGTCAGAGAAGCAAGTGTAACCGGTTTTCCATCCACTTTGAAACTATACCGGTTTTTGTACCGATTATGCATCACCTTTCTGTCATACTGCCAAGGTCTTCCCAACAAGATATGTGTGGGTCGCATAGGAACCACATCACACAAGACCTTATCTGTATATGTCCCTATGGAAAAAGTCACCAACATTTGCTTGTTCACCCTAACTTCTCTTGATTCATTAAGCCATTGGAACTTATACGGTTTAGGGTGTTTAATTATAGGTAACCCACGCTTCTCCACAAACAGAACACTAGTGACATTGGTACAACTTCCTCTATCAATAATCATACTACAAGGTGTGCCACTTACCCAACACCTTGTATGAAATATGTTCTCCCTCTGTAGCGGATTATCATCCAATTTAACTTGTGTGTTGAGGGCTCGCCTAGAAACTAAAGTTTCTGGCACCGGCATCAATCCAATAGCCTCGGGATCTTCACTTGATTCATCATCATAACAAGGCTCCTCCTCTTCCTCTACTTCAGTCTCAACTTCTCCATCCTCCCTCATTAACATAGTCCGCTGCCATGTGCCCAAAACCTTGGCACTTAAAGCACCTTGTATCCTGATTCCTAGGAGGTTGAACTTCTACTTTAGCCTTCCCCTTGTTATCCATTACTTGATTCCCCTTCGGTGGCTTATTGTTATCTCCCCACCTAGGTTTCCATACTCCACTAGACCCCATGGGTGGTTTTAAGCCTCTTTTTCAACTGATTCTCCACCTTCACAGCTTTATGGACTAACTCATCTACATCCACATAATGTTGAAGGTCCACTATATTGGCTATCTCCCTATTTAATCCACTCAAGAAACGCGCCATATTAGCTTCATTGTCCTCCACTACATTCATCTTAGCCATGGCTACTTCCATTTCTTTGTAGTAGTCCTTCACACTCCTTGACCCCTAGGTTAGATTTTGAAGCCATTGCTAAAGTTCCCTATAATAATGGTTGGGGACAAGCCTCTTTCGCATAATGGCTTTCAACTCCCTCCAAGATTCTATAGGGTCCTCATAATTTCGCCTTTTACTACTAGCCAACTGATCCCACCAACTCAATGCATAATTAGTAAATTCCATAACTATCAATTTCAACTTTTTCAACTCTGAAAATTGGTGATAATCAAACACTAATTCTACCTTTTTTCCCACTCAAGGTAAGCTTCAGGGTCACTCTTGCCTTGAAATTGAGGGATTTTAATTTTGACATTCCCAACATCACCATCTTCTCCATTCCGCTCCCTACGTTCACCTCTCTCCCGCTGATTATCCCAATGACCTCTCATAGCTCCATCATTCTCCCAATTGATTTCATCTTCTCCATCACCTAACTCTAATTCATTGCCTTCCACCCTCATATTCACTCGTTGTCTCCTCTGCCCATCATTATTTTCTCTCTGTTGTGGGACCTGAGCAACTTCTAATCCAGCCATCTTATTCTCTATTCTCGCCATTTGTAATTGTAGTTCTTGCCTCACCTCATCCACCATCTCCCTAACCATAGCCCTCATCTCATCAAGTTGTGCATTGTTGTTTTGTCCAGCGGTAGAATTATGTTCTGACATGGTGTGCAATTGTGTGTGTAAGTGTCCTCACGTGTTTGAATTACTCGTGTTTCCCTCACACGAGGCTTTTGCCCGATATTAGTCTCACCCACACTGCCTTTTACCACTCTAGCCTCTCAATTCTCGTTGCAAAAAAAAAAAAATGACCCAAACCAACTCACCCAAGCAGTGATGTTCTTTGCTTAGTTCACACTACCACCAACAAGTATATGAATGTATAACAAGAACTAACTAGGGACAATAAGGAAATTTGAATGAGCAAGAATAATAATGACTAGCTAAAAGCAGTAAGGAAATTTGAGCAAGAAAGAATGATAATGATGGAAATTATTTTATTTTTATTTTATTTTATTTTATTTTTTGGGATTTACGTCAAGGCAGAAGCAAAGTGTAATTTCTATTTTTTTAAGATAAAAAACAAATTTGGAACGAGAAATAAAAGTTGGATATACTGGAAAATTAGAGCATGGTGCTCTATACCAACTGATGCGAACCTGCAATGGAACTACGCCAAAGGAACTCACGTGAGATTGGAGATCAACCCAAAAAAGCCAATTACCCGGTTGTGATTTGGAATCCCTAATGACCCACGAGATTCTCGACTTGAAAACAATTGGTATATGAAACCAATCACCCCCGAAGATACGGAACCTGGAACCGATAGCGGTGTGAATGCCACAAAGAGTTAATCACACTATTTGATAAGTTCGGATCGTTCAAATTTGGAATAAAGCAATTGAGAGAAATTTCCTCACAATAATATTAAAACTCACAATAATGTTGATCTCGTTTACAATGGAATAGACTTGATAATATAGTACCTAGGAACCCAAAGGAGTCTTTGGGAACAATAAAGGACCAAGAAAAGAAATAAAAAATTAAAAGAAAAAAAACGAAATTGACGTCAAATCCGCGTCTAACGGCCTGTGCGGACGCACCAGAGGCGCAGGGCGCCTGCCCCTATATTTCTGCTGTGAAATTCTAAATTTCTGCCTGATCGTGCGGGCCGCATGGTTCGGCAGTGCGGCCACATGGTTCTGGGACTTTTACCTTTTTGCATTTTCGGCCTCGCAAGTTTGATCTTCGACCAGTTTAGTCCCTGATCTCCAGATTGTGTGTAGCCTCGGTCCGGACTTGAATTAAGTTCATCTCCTTTGACTCTCCTTTGCTCAAGTCACGCTCTAATCCTCTCGAACTCATTGGAAAAATATGATGCACCAAATCTTGGACTAATCCCAGCATAGCATGTTTGATTTTAGTAGCCCTTTCCCTTGTTATTGGTCCAACGGGCACGTAAACTGGATCTATTTGAGTGCTCCCACCTTGGCTCACATCATCCCCTCCCTTTTCTGGAAGATTTGTCCACGAATCACCACCTACATCAAATGGAATGAGATCACTAACATTGAAAGGATAGATAAATGGATTTTCTTGGGAAAAAAGGATAGATAGAGATAGATTTAGAAAATTTAATAGAGCTTATTTTTATGCATTCACTCTCTAAATTAAAGAGTGTCTTAACTTTAAGAGTCTCTTAAAAATGCTTATAATCCATGAACTGAGCTATATAACGGCACTTGAAGCTTAACATGCTTTTAAAAAAAAAAAAAGAGGAGTAGGAAAATCTGAAGAATCTAATTTAATCAAGGTGGCCCAAAAAAATCTAAGTAGTAATAATAATAATAATAATAATAATAATAATAATAATAATAATAATAATAATAATTTTGGAAAAATTACAAAATAAGAGACAACTGACCATTAATGTTCCGAAAATCAGGTGATAATATAATTTTTCCGATAATCAGGTGATTATCCTATTTTATTTTCATTGTTACAAACGTTTGCATATTTCTCTTTTGCAATTAGAAAAACTATTATTTTTTTAATAGATAAAAACTATTATTTATTACTACTACAAAACAACACGTATTTATCTCCCAAATCAATTAATCACAAATTAGTTCAATTTCAATATTCAAATTTGAGTGCATGTGGTGAGATTAATGGATAATAATAATAATAATTTAGTGTTGATTTTGGGTAATATTTCAGCCATTTAGTTTGAAATACAACTCAATTTTCACAAATTAACGACAAAAATTTCGGGAGAAGATGATTATGAATCGAATAATCCAAATCTCTTATGACATCATATTTGATGAAGTTCAAAGTATACCATGAAATGACAGCTGTGGTCCTCAAGTTTTGTGGGTTCGGTTTTTCATCACAGTAGCGACCTTTTTCAAGTCCTTTTCTTGATAAATTATTGTCAAGTCGGTTAATCTTCAACCGTTAGTTTTTTTTTTTTTTTTTATAAATCTATTACTCTAAAATCCAAATCGGACGGATGATAGCAGAAATTCCTATTAGGAATTTAAGAAATAATATGTATGTGATAGAGGGAAGGTTGAAATCTTAGGAAAATTCAAATTGGAAATGATAAGATTTCTATATGCGAGGGTCCCTAATCTAGGCTGAAATTGGGACAAATTTTCTAAGGAGAGTATTACTTTCCCCTTAAAGAGAGTATACCTCTTGTATGGTTGTATGTGATTGGGTTTAAGGAACTCTTAATCTCTCAAGTCTCAATCAGATTTAACCACACAAGAGTATATTTTTCTTAAAGGGAGAGTAATAACCTCAATAGCGAGACTCGAAATTGAGAGCAAAAATGGGTATGTGTAATGTGATAGAGGGGATGAAAGCGAGTCCGAAATCTAAAAATCACCCAAATTCTTTTTCCCAAAATTGAAGACTGATGAATGGCGGTGTGAAGACTGAATGGCGGTGTTGCATTATGAGTCAATGTGGGTCCCTTGAACAATATGAAAATGAATATAAAAATGATAAAAAATGATATCCATTAATATCTAAATCAAGAGTTGCGGTCTCTATAAATTCCGTAATTTTCCTCCCTTTTTACACAGTGTCTATAGCTGCCGCACTCTTACAATAAATTGTAGTTTACCTTGGGTTTTCCTTATATGTTATTTATTTATTTTCCTATTTCAGACGCTTGCAAATTAGCGATTTAGTTTTCTTTATATGTTATTTATTTTTTTAGACGTCAATTTTCATCGTTTCTTATTTTAGACGTCTACAAATATCAGTTTCTCATTTACTTGTATATATATATATATATTTTTTTTAAATTATGTTTTGATTTTTGGATATATTTCATTACAATATCCATAAATAAATATATCATTGGCGTTATTTATTTTTTTAGACACTTATCTTTGTCATTTCTTATTTTAAACGCCTACAAATATCAATTTCTCATTTACTTATATTTGTTTTTTTTAATTATGTTTTGATTTTTAGATATATTTCATTACAACGCCCATAAATAAATATATCATTGGTGCTTATTTGATTTTTATTTTGACAACAATGAATATATTTTCGATTTTCTTTTTTGGTATTTTTGAAATAATCTTTTAATTTAAAGATAAATATTTATTTTTTAAATGTAACTCAATATTCATCATTTAAAAGAGAACTCATCTAGCTTAGTTATATGGATTTTTTTTTTAATTTCATATGTTTTAATTTTTTTCGCTTGAGTTTTCCAATATATGCAGTGGAAAATGATCTTTAGCATTTTTTATGTAGAAGTTTCAATGATAATGATGTAGTTAAGGGCGGATGTAGCCACAGGTCAGAATGTGTCGAATTTTTTAAATTTATATAGATTTTTTTAAAATTTATATTTAGTCCTATTAAATTTGTAATTTTTTGTGTTACAGTCCGCGTAAATAAGTTTTTGAATCCGCTACTATATACAATGTTTTAAAATGATGAACAAAGAATGCACAAATACTTATTGGGGAAGGGTTCAAGGTACACGTGTTCATAAAATAAATGAGATATCAATCTTCAACGATAAATATAATGTCTTCTCAATCAGTGTCCAATCTATTAGAGTCAGAAAATAAATAAAACTACTACAAGTTGCAGCTTATTGATAATTTCTAATTTCCTACTTTAAACAAGGGCTCCATGCATGAAAGTTTTTTGGAGTTCCATCTTAAGTCCTATTTAACGCTACTACTAATGGCCAATTGCATTCACATTTGGTTACATTGATTAAGTTGGAAGAACAACAAATTCTGGACTGCTCTGTGTTAAAAATATAACATGATCAAGTTTTATTTAAGAGGTTATAACACATATTATTGAACTTTCAAATTCTGCATTTGTATATTAGTTGCTGAGTTTACGGTGTAAATCTATTAAATGATGATGATGATGATCGATGTTTTCCACTAATGCATATGTACAAAAGAATTATCGAATGAAGTTCGTTTGTCTTTTTAATATTCTTGAACTCGACGAGTAAAAAAGTTTATTGGTGTTGTTAAATCAATTGATTGTACATTTATATTTTTATATTTTCTACAGATCTACAAATAATTTTCATTCACTATTCAACCTTCTTTTGGACATATTTTTTAATATTGTTCTTCCCGTACATCGCACAAGTGTTAAACTAGTAGATAATAACTAAATGTAATTAAAAATTAACTAAATAAGTTATGAAATGAAGTGATGAGATCGAAAGATGAAATGAATGGCCAAGATGTCTTTACTTGATTTAGCAAGTGTAATGGACGAGAAAACAAAAATAGTAATGACATTAGTATTATGTATATATAGATTTAAATTATTATTATTATTATTATTATTATTATTATTATTATTATTAGTGCTTGAGTTTAAAAATGATATTGAGATATTAATTTTTTCAGAACTTATCTACATAAATATAACGATGGGATGTGTCATCTTTGTCCTAGACCCTCATGGGCAGCATTATTTGCCTCATACCCACCCACAAACACGATTAGTCCGGGCAAGATAGACTATTACAATCATTGTTATCCACATTTGCTTTTATAATTTCAGGTAAACTAATTTTATTCAGAGTTTCATTTTGGTGACAATGTTTTCATAATTTTAAGAGGGATAATTTTAGCTATAACTACTTAGTGCATGGATGATATCATATACATAGCAATAGACTTTTTCAGATGTCATGAAACAGAGAGAAGAAAATGTTTGCTTTCAAGATGGGTAGTGGAATATGTTGAAGAAGGTTGCTTTTTTTCCCCTCACTTTCCGACTCTACTTAATGTTTATTGGTCCTGTGGCTTTCTACATGAAATGTGGTTGACCCCATTAATCTATACAAATGGGCCCTTCAAATCCACGAGAATTCTAGGCACATGGAACTCAATGATGGAGCAATGATAAGAATAGATTTGGTCATGTCCAACCGAGATGGTAATTACGTTAAACTTTCACTCACGGATTTTGGAATATACTGAATGTGTGGGCTAAAAGATAGCTGATTGTTGTTGTGAAGTTGCCTCCGTTGGAGTCGAAAAAGCCCAAGAATGTTGCCATCATGACTGCTTATTTTGGGGTTTGTATTATGAAAAATGATCAATTTCCTTACATTTGTACTCATGTGGTCAAACCTAAAATTTCCAAAAATAATTGACACTAAATATCTTCAAATATTAAAAAGTGACAATATTCATTCCTTTGATCATGTTACATATGTACATTAGTACATGTCAATGAGTTACATTTTGTACATTTTGTAACTGAGTCCTGAGATGGCAATTTCCATGATGGACTAAATTTTGTTCTGAATTTCTTAGTCGATTTTTTTTTTCAACCTCTTATTTGATTTTTTTTTTGCACATAGTTATCAATGAAATATATTTTAATTACTTTTCTTAATTGTACATAATAATAAGCACATGTGTTTGCTCATTATTCATGTTAGTTTGCTATTACATACTACTATTTGCCATTATACAATTCACATTACATTCATGCAGGCACTACTACACTACTTTTAATGTGTGACCTTTTCACTAAATCTCTATCCGTGTATCGCACGGGTAAAAAATCTAGTATATAGAAAAAGTCAAATATAAAAATTATTAAGTCACGTTTCCATTGCTATTTAACTAAAAAGTTACGTATAAAAACTAAAAAGTTATATCTAGAATAATTGATTAATTAAAAAGTCACATTTAGAAAAAATTACATATAAAAATTTAAAAGTCACATTTGTAATACCATTTTACGAAAAAGTTACCTATAGAAATTAGAAAATCACATTTAGAGTAATCTACTAATTAAAAAGTCACACATAATTAAAAAAAGTTACATATTATATAGATATATTAAAAACGAAAGAATTAAAAATTTTGCATTTTTTCGAAAAACAGAAATCTTAATTAAGTTGTAAGTTTGGAAATGGGTAAGGTGACTTTTTCAAATTAATTAATTAAGAGAAATCTTAATTAATTAAGTTGTCATTCAAATTTTGGGCCTCGTGTGTGGTTTTGTCAATGCTCCGTAATTCCGCGCATATGGACGTATTTCTCAGGCATTTTGTTTTTGTTTGTTTTTTGACCTAATTTTTCAATCTAAAAGTTCTTTGTGTGGTATTTTCCTAAAGACACCCTTTTAATATATAGAAGGCCCGGTTAATTAAGTAATATTATCGGAATTTATTATTATTATTATTATTATTATTATTATTATTATTATTACTTTTGTTATTGTTATGGTTGTTGTTGTTGTTGACAGTTAAGATTGATACGATCGCTATTCAACAACAATTTTGATCAGGACTTTTGGTCAACAATACCATATTGACGTGATAGTTAGATAGGTCTGATTCCGAGCTGGTATGACCCGGAGCAGGTCTAAAAAATATATAAGGCTAGATGGGGTCAATTGAATTGAGTTAGATGAGAGGTAGGCAAAAACGATAATTAACCAGTTAGGACTTATAAAAATGATCCAGTTAGGACAGATCGGAAGAGCGTCGTGTAAAGGGTTGTTTCCCCTCAAATGTACAATATCTCTCCCCATATACAGTAGGGAGTGCATGCAACACAATCATTATAAGTGTACAGCATGGCTGACAATTCGACCTATCGCTAGTAGATATCTCTTGTGATCAACTGGTCATGACCGAGCTGGTTTGTACCTTACTAGTGTGGAGACCAGTCGCGAACCACTAGGTCAGGTTTGTAGCTAGGTTAAGTGTGGGCCACTGATTATGGGTTTGACTGTGGACTGTTGACTCCAGGTTAGCTCGGTCACAACAATTGCCCCTGGAGTTCAGATGATTGATCTTCAATTAATCTTTGAACTCGCGTTTATTTAGAAATCGCTCAATGAGCTGTTAGTAGGAAATTTCGGAAGCACTTGAAACCAGTTGGAGCCTAGGCGATCAAATCAAGTGGTGGACATGGTTATAATTGAGGAGAGATTGATTTGACCGTTGCCCTCTAAATAGAATCTTTCCCGCTGCTCCCTATGATATGGCGGACTATTCAGCTCTTTTCCCTTTTCCTGTTTCCCCATCTCCGAGCTCACTGAGTTCAATTTAATCTATATGATCATCTCCTTCTAAAAAAAATGCCATGTCGAAAGATGGCCGTGAATAGAGTTCTCATTCCAACTTTGCTGGAAAGTATGGCCACTTCGAACAATAGCAAAGCCCTTTTACCCCCAGGTCAGAGCAAAGGGTTGATGCAAGACTTCTTAGAGATTGGGAAGAAAATGTCCTCTCCTGGCATTGAGATCTACAAGACATTGTCTGAGGCATAGGTCAGAAAGGGCATCCTTCACATCTAATGTCGAGCTAGAGAGACTTTCTTTCTTTGGCTTCAATTTTTAGCACAAAGTTATTAAGTCTTGGAGAGAAATGAAATTTCTAGTCTTGATCGAGTACTTTAGTACGAGTGCACCTTCATCGAGTGCATACAAAACACTTCCAACAGGGACTTAGGATACTATGGAAATTTCGGCTCAACTACGGATGAACTAAGAAGAGGGATTTGCTGAGGGCATGGATGCAAAGTACTTGCTTAGTTCCGTTCTAGCGTATGAGCTGTGGAGAGGAGAACGGAGAAGTTGGAGGGAGCTCTATCTACCGAAGTGCTAATGAGGTTTGCTACTAAGGGAGATGTTTAACAATTCCAGTAAAGGGTGCTTGAACTAGAGAAAGAGCTCGAGAGAAAGCAGAGCTTGTAGGAAGGCGAAAAGTAAAACATATGTGGACTTGGAGAGAATTAAGAACATAGCCGTTGAATAGCTCAAGTCTACCAACATGGGAGAGGCGTTGGAGAGGACATAAATACTGGCTTATATCGAGCTGCTTTCCATGTGTTGAGCTTATAAGGTGTCATAATTGACTAGTTGTATGTACACCACTGAGTGATATGCTGGAGTCAAGATTAGCTTTTGCTTATGTTTTATTCACTTTGGAGGGGCATGTAGCTGGTTAGTTAGCTCAACGATGATGACTGGCCGATCTGGTCAGCGTAAGATGGGAGAGAGAATTGAATGTTGATAGGCTAGTGTCCAGTTCAGAGCTAAGTGACGCTGGATGGTGTCCAGTTTGGAAGCTCTCCTTAGGTAGGACCTGGTATCTAGCTTAGACAACTTCCCAAATGGGATTCGCCATATGTTGGTGGTCTAATGTCTTTTTGTTAGAAACACCCATAATTGGGCTCAGTTCAGGTCATGAATGTTAATTCTATTGGGAGATTTTTCTCAAGCCATAGTATTAAATTGTTGACCTGCTGGACTAATAATTGCCTCCTAAGATCATGCTCCAGTTTGGCCAATGTATGAGTCGAATTCGCCTGAGTCATATAGCTGGCTAGTCACACCTGTTATAAAACCTAAGAGTCTCGACTCAGCACAATCGTGTTATTCATGGGGCTCAGGAGTTCAGCTTGGTCAATATTCTGTGTAGGTTACCTTTACTTCTTGTAGAGTATTTGCTATTTTGGAGCATTGGCATTCTTAGGTTGTTGGCTCTTCTTGAGCCATTAGCTGTGGTTTGGTGTCCTTCTATAACTAAGAATAATGTATCTAGTACCGTATCTGACTGGATTGTCACTCAAGCGCTTTACATTGTTTAGCTTATCTAGTTCAATTGTCGACATCAGACCAGATTTGTTTGAATCGATCTAAGCTTGCTAGAATTATTCACGTGCTCTAGTTAGTCAGCATTTTTCAGCTCTTTTGGTTTATGATGAGTTGGATTGTCTTGCTTACTCAAGCTAATCTGTACCTTTTTCTTGCTTTTACAAGTCTTTTAGTAAGTGTCAACTTCATATCTATCTATGCTTTATATGAGGACGACCCAAACTGATAGTTAGGAGAGTGGAGCCATAGTGATGAGCTCAACTGATGTTAATTACTTCTATACCCCTTTGAGAGAATGTCCGCTTAGGGGTAAGCTGAATTGATGCGGGCCGACCCTTTCAACAAGGACAAGCCGACTTGATATGAGCTTACTTCGTAGGTTGAACTTTCGAATAATGACGAGTTAGGCCGATACAAGCTGGTCTCTTCAATGAGAATGGGCTAGTCTCTTCAATGATAATGAGTTGAATTGCTCTAAGCTAACCTCTTCTATGAGGACGAGCTAATTTGATATGAGGTTACCTTATAGGCTAAGCTCTTAAGTGATGGTGATGAGCTGTATTGCTTTGAGATAACCTCAATCGAGGACGAACTGAACTGGTACAAGCTACCTCTTTTAATGATGGTGAGTTGGCTTGATATGAGCTTACCTCGTGAGTTTAGCTTGTGAATGATGATTAGCTTATTGCTATTAACCGATCTATCCATAAAGGACGAATTGATCTGAGATGAGCTTATCTCGAGCTTTGTGCTCTTGAAGGATGGTGACCTGATCTCTTTGATGAGGACAAACTGATCTGAGTTGTGCTTACCTCGTGGGTTTTACTCTTAAATGATTATGAGCTCACATCTCCAATAAGGACGAGCTAATCTAAGTTGAGCATGCCTTGTGGGTTCTGCTTTTCAATGATGATGAGTTGACCACTCAAATGAGGACGAGTTTGAAACGCCCCACTCCTAGTACTTCTAACTTACTTGAAGTGTGATGTACGCTGACGATAAATTCCAACTAGAAGCTAGAATCTATTGTTAAGGCTCGTGAACATGCTAATTATCCTAGAAAAATTTTGGCAATATCTCCCTTAATTTAATAACCAAGACCATCCTGTATAAATGTCCAAGACCAAACCCATTAACACTTCACAATATAAGAATTTCCATCAGTACAAGTAACAATTAAACTGAGTATAATTCACACGAGAACACTCAATACATAGTGCAAGCTTAACCGTAATAAAGTCTATAAATCATAATAACAACAAACCCTATAACAAATTATATATGGTGACTCGAATTCTTGAAATAGGAGGCTTGGCTATAACGAGTTGCCCAAACTCCAATTACTACCTGGTAAGAAAATCATTTAGAAAACATATGAGATAACAAGCCAGTGAGTAGAGATTTTGTAAATAAACATGCTTTGAAGAGTCAAAATATACTTTTTCTAAAATCTCGTATAAAGTGTACAAAGTGATTCTAGATTTTCATAATTTTAAATATAAATCCAGCACAAATACCATCATCAAGTTGAATTCATCTCAAATCATAACATTTATAGTCATTACAATATTAGTAAATATCATGAAAATCATTTCATTCTAAGAATCATTATAAAATGCACCCCAAAGAGTATCCATAATCTCATGTCATCGTGTAACTATAGTCATATTACGTCTTACGCGCGTAGACACTAGCTTGGGTCATAGGTACCATATGACCCCTTCATTTTAAGCGATGTAACAACCAGTTTGAGCCATAGGCACCTTCACCTGGGCGGCAACCATGCTGTCAGCTTGAGCCATAGACCCCTTCGCGTGTAGGCAGCATATTCATGACATAGGATACAACATTGAGAAAATTTTCAATTCATTCATCATTTGAATTTCTAAAAAATCACATCTTTGAATTTCTTGAACAACACATTCTCAAGTTCATAACCTTTTTTGAATCAGAGAAGAAATTTTTCAAAGAATTTTATAAAGGCATTTTTATCATAAATTTCACAATATCATATAAATTCAAGTCGTAATAAATTTCATTTTCAAGAGATTAGAGAAAATTTCCACTCACCGGCTATACATGGAAATCTAGTTCATTTCGTAATTGATTCTAATTTCTTTCCCATTTCCTGTAACATAATATGAGAATTTTATTCAACATTTAATTACTACTATGACAAATTCTAATATTCTAATCATTATTATTCTACCGTAAGTTCCTAATTTATTCTGGGGATCTACTCACCCTCCCTTTATCCTCAATTGTATATAATTTCTCCCCCTTGTTTGCATACAAAGCTTTCTCCTTTTCTAAATCATCTCATTATGCTCATTAATCCTGTAAGCTATCATGATATCACATTAAGAAAACTTAAGTTTATATATATAAACCTTGCTGTCCAAATTTTCCAATAATCCCTGATATACATCATGTCATCATATCATAAAATATCCAATGATATTACCTAATAAAATTAGCCACATAATTAAAATTCCTATAAAATTTTATCGTCAAGATTCATCTAATACCAATTCTTTCATTTGAATAACAACATATTTTATTCCAACTCATCCTTATATCTTGTTTTCAACATCTCATGTTCATTTGTATCAATTAAAATCAACAATATACCAATAGATCTCAAAATCCCATTTATCCTCTCTATGTATTTCCATTTCACTTATTTTCACTTCCTTAATTGCTCATAGTTAAATAAATCAACACATATATCAACACGTAATTTTCTTTTCTGTCAATATCCATTTCCTCCCCATAGATTCATTTTAACTTCTTTATATAATTATCACAATTCTTATCAACCATATCTTACATATTTATTGCACTTATATTCATACACAACAATGAAAAATGATTTCAACACATTCCATCAACGTATCAATTTCTTCAACAATATAATCCTTATTCATTCATAATACATAAAATCCAAAAATTCTGAAAAACATCAAATATATTCATTTTACCATAGTTTTTCACCTTGACAATTTCACAAACACTTCATATACATGTATATCCATCTTTCATTACTACAAACCCTTTTTAACATCACTTTAATAATTCTCAATTACATTATTCTATCTCAATAAAATCACACCAAAATATATAATAGGAGCTAAAAATTAAAAATCATCATTCTTTCAATATAAACATCAATTATTTAGCCTCAATTCATAAGAATAAACCACAAATTCAACACATATTAGAAAATACATAAACCCAGAAACAATCTCTTGGCTTACCTACATAAAATTGCCCAAGGAATCAAAACCCAAATGCCAACCATGTCATCAAGGTGCAAATCACTCCTTTCTTTTTCCTTTTTTCTTCATTTTTCTTTTTTTCTCCCATTTGTTACCTACTTTTGGCCGAACTCCCACCGTATGTGTATGTGGTATGTAAATTGGTCCTAAATGCAAGAGAAATATCTACATATTTAGGAAAATTTCACCCAAAGTCTTTCAACTTCTTGCTTTGTTTTATTTAGGTCTTTAACTTCATGCATTACTTCATTTAACTACTAACTTATAATATGATTCCATATAAATCCCAACCTTATTTAATTACTTAAATGACAAACCCAAAAATTAAATTAATACATCTTAGTCCAAATTTAACCTTGGAGTAGAAGGGTAAAGAAAATTTTGGGATATCACAGAGTTGATCTAAGTCGAGTTTACCTTGTGGGTTTCTATTATTTTCTATTTTCTTTTGAAGATACCGTTGTATGGTTATGCACCCAGACCCAGTCAAGTAATGACGTGTAGTGGTGTTATGGAAAGTTCTTCCCTTCATGAATATTGCCTTTGGCTTTAATACATCTCCCAAGTTGGTCATTGGACCCCAACTAAGAATTGGTATCCAGGAGAAAGGGCTTCGATCAATACTTAACTCTTTTAGTGAGACTTATCCCATTTTACTTGATTTCGACTCTAGCCATACATTTGGACTAGCCAGTTCTTGAGCACTTTAGCTTGGTCCTTCTTGGAGATGTGTCCTCAAGATGTAATCATATCTGGCTTCTTTGGTGTGTGTACTCAGCTAGCTCATCATCTCACCGGGCAATCGGGGGTGCCTGACCTTTTGTGCCTCAGCCGAACTAGATAAGAGTAGTCAGTTCAGTTGGTCATCCGGCTTGGTCTTTTCTTCACCTGCGAGTCTTCTTGTGTCCCCTTAAGGGCATCTAGATCAGGCCTTCTTAGTTTTCTCGTCTTTTTGTATCCTATTGAGACATTTGGATTAGGCCTTCTTTGAGGTGCCCATCCTTTTGTATCCGCGTGGGAGATCCGGATGAGGTCTTCTATGTGCCCGTCTTCTATATCCTCATAGGGACATCTGGATCAGGTTTTTCAAGTGCATGCCTTCTCTATCCTTGTGGGAAGATCCGGATTAGGTCTTTTTAGGTATGCTCATCATTTTGTATCCTTTTGGGGATATCCAGATCGGGTCTTTGCTTAGGTCTTCAGTTGGGAAACTTCAAGTTTACATATTCTTCAAGTTTCTAGAGTCAATGTCTTAGTTCTTTAAAGATGAGCTAGATATCCAGTTTTTTATTGATCATTCCATTTCTATTCAATTTTTCCTTTTTGAGCTGATCATGTTTCAAATTCTCAAAGATGATCTAACTGTTTCTAGGTCCCTTTTATCTTTTTAAGCTAATTACCATATAGAACTAAACTCACTTGGTGTTCTAGTTCTCCTGCCATGCATTTTATCTTTGGGCACTCTAACTTCTCAACTCAGATTACTTACTTTACCAAGCTGTTCTGAGATATAGACACCGTGGTGACTCACACCTAACGTCTTGCACCTGAGCATCCACTTATGTGAAAACGATTATCAGGCAGACTATCTTAATGATTGAGGGCATTTAGGCTGGTCTGCAGTGCTAGTAATGCAAATAGCTAGGCATAACACATTCTCATGCAAATGAGAAAACACATGTCTACCTCATCAAGGTGTTTTGACTTCACATATTGGTAGGACCGGCCAAGCTTGATCCTTTAAACGCTTGGAATTCTTGGGCTTAATTACCCATTGTGAGAACTTGGTCTCATGCAGTTGGCGTGTAGTGTCCCAACTCCATGCTACTTTATAGAGCTCAAAAAAGGATGCTTCGCAGTACTCAGAACCACTGAAACTGAGATAGTGGTTCTGAAGAGAACTGGGTTTTTCACTGACCAAAGTTAGCAAGTTGAATCTGAATTAATAAGAAAAGTTTTGAGCTGTAAGGAGTTTAGATGGGATTTTACCGCCAATAACTGAGATACGTTGAGTTCAACACTCAGAGTGGTGCAACTTCTCCTTACTGGCAGTTCACTTCTTTGACGAGCTAATGAATAAATAGTAAGACCTGCTAACTAGCTCAGCTTCGCAAATTTTACCAATTCGAACAAAAGTAATCATTCCATGCTCTGAGCTAAGCTGTTGAACTGTTAGGATGTCGAAATAAATCCAAACTCCTAGATATACAGACGATCACTGATTTGCAGGGCTAAGCTAAGGACTAAAGATGCCAAGTCAAGGCTTTGGGACCAAACTATTAGAAATTTTGGTTCAAGTTTAAGCTACCGAACTGGGGTTGGGTTCTAACAATGATGAACTAGATAGAGAATTGAATTGAGACTCCATACATGAGCCACCAAAATTGAGTTCGGTTTGGACCAAACTCCAACACTGCCAAAATAATGAGCTACCAAAACTAAATTAGGCGTGGGCACTGGTTTCAGTACCGCAGGAGTCTCAAACTCCAATGCGGCATAAGTGGGACTAGTATTGCTCATATGATGGTGTGCTTGTTGTGGCCAGCCTAATATCGATGAATCGATTTGGAGTTAATGGTCACAACTGGTCCTTTGAGCGGCTTCTGCAATCGTTATGGCCAACCCAACCTAGCTTGCCAGGTTGGTCCTTAGAAGTACTGAATCTCGGCCTCACAGATGGGCTATACCAAGCTAAGAAAATGTTGTGCCCAAACTCCTTTCAGTTTCACTTCTCTAAATTCAAATTATTGTTGACTCAAGATTGTGTCTACCCAAACGGCCAATAGTGCTCGTCAACCTGAAAGTTGTTGACATGCCCCCCAAGTAACTTTACTTTAATTGGAGAGAAACGTGCACCGACAATAGATTCTAACTAAAAGCTAGAATATACCATCAAGGCATCATGGACTTACTAATAAAACTTAGAAAAATTTTGACAACATCTCCTCTATTTTACGACTAAACCACCATGTATAGTTGACAGTTTCCCAAACTCATACTCAAAATTAACAACTAAATACTTTCACAACCACAACATCCCAAGTGCAATTGAAAACATGTCATAATATAATTTCATTTACATAAAGACAAGCATACAACAATATACAAGTTCCGTTCTCTTTTCCTTAATTTACATGAGCATGCAAAATACTTCATTAATTCTAAGTACGCCAAAATATAAATTTCATGCCAATTCTATCTGATCATGCCAACCTGAAAAAAAGGCTTGTCTCCAGACATAATTGATATCTAAAAGTTACTCAAACTTCAGTTATTACCAGTAAGGGAAAACATTTAAAGAATATTTTCGTGAACATTAACGCCCAGTGAGTGGAAAGCTAAGAAAACCTTCATATGTTTAAATTAAAATCTCTTTCACTACTATATTTATCCAAGCAAGTCTCAAGAAAACCATCGTGGATCAAACATTTATAAAATCACTTCAACGCTAGAAACATCATGAAAATTGTTTCACTTCAAGATCATCATATAATTCACCCCTAAGGAGTATCCAACATCACATAATCATGATATCAAGTCATATGTGCGTAGACGACTGATTGCGTTATATGTACCATATAACCCCTTCGCCCTAGGTGGCGCAACAACCAGCTGAGCTATAGCTAGCACAATAGGCCCCTTTCGCCTGGGCCGCATTTATTTGGTTAGCTTGAGCCATAGGCCCCTTCACCCCGTATGCGGCATTTTCATGACATAGGATACAACTTGGGGAACTTTTAAATCATTTATCAATTGAACTTCAATTAATTCATATCCTTGAAAATCCTTAAGCGTTGCATTCACCAATTTCATAAATTTATCGAATGAAAGAAAATTTCAAAGAAATCCATAAAATCATTTTTGTCGTCAATTTCACATTTTATAAAATCAAACATAACAAACTTCATTTACAAGAGATGTGAGAAAGTTTCCATACACTGGTTATATATGCGATTCAATTTGGTCGATAGGCCTTTCCAACTTCTTCTGTGTCCCCTGAAATAGAACACGTGCAATTTAATTAACAATCCATTTATTTACTATTTCTTTAAACTTTTATTAACTTTATTTTTCTTTACTTATTTCTTAATGGTGCAAAGTTCCTAAAACACTATATGTGCAAGATAAAACCCATTTACATAATATAAACTTTCTATCCCTTTAAACTACCCTAATCTTCATTTCTAGTTCAATTAATTGTACCTATATGAATTTCCTTTTGGAGTACAATTCCTTTTTCTCATTCTTATTTATTTTTCTTCACAACATATATCACTAGTACCAATTCCTCTACTTAAACTAAAGTTCATCAACATGAATTTTCCTTTGGATCCCAAATTCCCCATTTCATTAAATTCTTAAGATTTCTTCATTTTCTAAGTAGACATATAATTGTTCCTTTTATAATTATCTTATACTTTATCCCATCTTAAAATTGTAATAATATCACATGTTAAAGTCTTAATTATCCACTAAAATATCATTCCATAAATTATAACACCATATATATATATATATATATATATGTTTCAACTTATTCCTCCACTTAAAGTTTCATATTTACAACAACCACTATAAATTTTTACAATGGCATCAAGAACCTAAATTTCACAACCAAATAATGATTTGATACCTCTAAAACATGTATTAATTAAAAATACAACCTAGTATTGATGTGCACAAAAATTTCCATAAACCCTATATTCTTAAACTTATATAAATTCAAAGTTTAAGAACCAAGAACACTTAGTAGTTTGCTCCTTGGATTGCCCTTCTTCTTTTCCCCAAGATTCTTCAAATTTCCCCTCTCATTTTTTGTTTCACGGAGTTTGGCAAATTGCTTGCTTCGGTTTCTTTACTTTCTTCTTTCTTTTTTTCTTTGTCTTTTGTTTTTTTTTTTTGTTTGCATTGTGTTTATATATATCATGTCAAGTGGTCCAACACCTCTAGAATTCTCTAGTGTCTGGCTAGATCTCTTTCATTTCATTTTTTTTTAATTTTTTGTTTCCACTTTAATCCTTAATTTGTGAAAACATTTAATTTGGTCCTCACTTCTCAATCTATTACGTGAAATGAGAGTCTAAAGAAAGTTGAGATATCACAATACTTACCCCTTTTCAAAAGAATTCGTCCTCGAAATTCAAGTAGCTAAGATCTAAAGAGATGATGATATTGGGATCGCATTTACTCTTCACTTTCCCATATTGCTTCCTCAATGGCATGGTTTCTCTAAAGGACTTTTACTAAGGGAATAGTCTTGTTACGTAATATTTGCTCTTTTTTATCTAATATTTCAACTGGCTACTCTTCATAAGATAAATCTTCTTTCAGCTCAATCGGTTGTGATCTTAATACATGGAAAGGGTCTAAAATATACTTACAAAGCATGGAGACATGGAAAACGTCATGAATTTAGGCCAATTTAGAAGGTAAATCCAATCGATAAGTAACTGGACCTACTCATTCGATTATTTCATAGGGTCCAATGTATCTAGGACTTAATTTACCTTTTTTCCCAAATGTTAGAACGGCCTTCTATGGCGATAAGTGTAGGAAAACTTTATCTCCAATCTAGAACTCAAGATCTCTTTTTTGTTTATCTACATAACTTTTCTGTCTATCTTTAGCTGCCTTTAAGTTTTCTTTAATCAGCTTCATTTTTTCTGTAGTAATCTGAACATTTCTGGGCTTAATAACTTCCTTTCTCCCACTTCATCCCAACACACTGTTGTTCTACACTTTTTACCATACAGTGCTTTATATGGAGCCATCTTAATATTGGATTGATAACTGTTATTATATGCAAACTCCATCAAAGATAAATAAGTATCCCAGTTTCCTTTGAATTGCAGAAAACAAGTGCGTAGTATATTCTCTAACGTTTGAATAGTTCTCTCTGATGGGCCATCTGTTTGTGGGTGAAAGGTTGTACTACAGTTCAATTTAGTGCCCATAGCCTTTTGCAAGGTCGGCCACAATTTAGAAGTGCAGTGAGGATCACTGTTTGAGATAATTGTCACTGGAGCTCCATATAAACTTACTATTTCATCAACATATAGCTTTGCTAATTTATCTAAAATATAGGTAGATTTGACAGGTAGAAATCTGGCAGTCTTCGTTAATCTATCCACAATGACCCAAATTCCGTAGTGGCCATTCTGATTGCGAGGAAGACCAAAAAGAAAATCTGTGGTAATATGCTCCCATTTCCACTCAGGTATTGGTAAATTCTGTAGGAGTCCAGCTATTTTCTGATGGTCTAGCTTCACCTTTTGGTAAATGATACATCTGGATACAAACTCAGCTATTTCCTTCTTCATTCTTGGCCACCAATAGTGTTCTTTCAAGGTACAATACAATTTAGTGCTACCTGGATACATGGTATAAGCTGAGCTGTGTGCCTCTTCTAAAATTTCCTTTTTCAAATCAAGATTATTACGAAGGCATAATCTATTCCCCATGGCCAGTGTCATATCATCTCTAACACAAAAATCTATATGTACACCATTCGTAACTTCTTCCTTCACTTTGTTTAGAAGTGAATCTTAAGTTTGAGCTTCTTTTATTTTGTCAATTAAAGTAGGCCTCACCTGAAAGCTAGCCAATAATGCTCCTGAATTGGTTACAAATAGCTGAGCTCTCAAGGCTTGCAACTCACCAATTAAAACAGCACAAACTAACTGAGATTGAGTTTTTGAACCAGAAATCTTCCTGCTAAGCGCATCTGCTACTGCATTAGCCTTTCCAAGATGGTAATTAATCGTGCAATCATAATCTTTTATCAACTCTAGCCATCTTCTTCGTCTTAGGTTCAATTCTTTCTGATCAAAGAAATACTTTAAACTTTTGTGATCAGTAAATATTTGGCATTTTTCACCATGCAAATAGTGCACCCAAATTTTCAATGCAAACACGATTGCTGCTAGCTCAAGATCATGTGTTGGATAGTTCAATTCAAATTTCTTTAATTGGCGAGAAGCATATGCTATAACCCTGTCATTCTGCATTGAAACACATCCGAGACCTTGTCGTGAAGCATCGCTATAAATCACAAATTCTTTACCTGGGGTTGGAAGTGCCAGCACAGGGGCAGAAACTAGCTTTTGGTTCAGTTTCTGTAAGCTCTTTTCACAATTTTCAGTCCATTGAAATTTTACGTTCTTCCTAGTTAGACTGGTCAGAGGTGAAGTGATCTTCGAAAATCCTTCTACAAAGTGACGGTAGTACCTTGCCAAACCAAGGAAACTTCTTACTTCTGCCACATTTGTAGGTCCTTCCCATTTGATAATTGCCTTGGTTTTCTAAGAATCAACATAAATACCTTGTACTGAAACCACGTGGCCAAGAAATACAATTTTGTCAAGCCAAAACTCATACTTTCTGAGTTTAGCATAAAGCTTCTTATCACGCAGTATCTATAGCACAACTCTAAGATGCTCAGCATGTTCCTCCTTATTTTGAGAATACCAAAATATCGTCGATAAGCACGATCACAAATTTGTCTAAATATAGATGGAATACCCTATTCATCATGTCTATAAATGCAGCTGAAGCACTCGTAAGTCCAAAGGGCATCACTAGAAACTCATAATGGCCGTACCGAGTTGTGAAAGCAGTTTTTGGCACATTAGCTTCTTTAATCTTGAGTTGACGATACTTGGATCGCACATCAATTTTTGAAAATACCTCTGCTCCCCTGAGTTGGTCAAACAGCTCATCAATACATGGTAAGCTACCTGTAGTCTATGCATAGTCGTAAAGTACCATCCTTCTTCTTTACAAATAACACTGGTGCTCCCCAAGGTGATGAACTTGGCCTAGTAAAACCTTTATCAATCAACTCTTGCAGCTGAGTTTTCAATTCCTTTAACTCTGATGGTGATATTCTATACGGCTGATGCGCAATAGGTGCAGTACCTGGGATGACACCGATGGTAAATTCAATCTCCTGATCTGGAGGCAGGCCTGGAAGCTCATCTAGAAACACATCGGGAATTCTCGTACATCGGAAATATCTTTGAGTTTCAACTTACTGATATTCGTGTCTATTACACTAGCTAAATGGGCTTCACAACCCTTCTTGAGTAACGTTCTCGCTGTAATAGAAGATATCACACAAGAAGGAAGAATCCTGTGTTGGCCAGCAAAACAATTTCTGGTTGTCCCAGTCGTCTGAATACTACTTCCTTACGAAAACAGTCAATTGAAGCATGATTTGTAGCTAAGAAATCCATGCCCAGTATGACGTTAGAACCATGAATAGGAAGGAGGACCAAATCAGCTTTTAGCTCTTAGCCATTCACTTCGATGCTACACTCTCGATATGTTGTACTAGCTAAAAGTAAATCTACAACAAGAGTAGTTATTACCAGATAACTATCTAAAGGATCAGGTTTCTTGTTCCATTTTTAGCAAATGTGGATGAAATAAAAGAATGTATAGCTCCAGGGTCAATTAAAACATGAGCATCTTTATCAAAAACAGATAACGTACCCATGACAACAACTGGAGACTCCTGTGCTGCCTGTTGTGTCATGGCAAAAACTCTAACTTGTGTCCTTGGACGTCCTGGCTACCCTCTCTACTTTGTGCTAGTACTGCTATCGACATTTGATTGCATGCCCTTCTCAGTGCCTGAACCCTCAGCTGAAATGTTTCTTTGACTCTAATTTAATTTCCCACTACCAGAACTCCACTGAGGAAAAGTCTTGGGAGTAGTACCATTTTCCTGAGTAAGAAGGGGACAATCCCTCTTTACATGTCCCGCTTGTCCACAATAATAACATATTCCAGTTCCTCTTAAGCATTCCCCGAGATGAAATTTTCCACATATTTGACACTGGGGACGTTTATTACCACTGGAGCTGTCTCCATGTACTGAAAAAGATCCACGTGATTGATTTTGAAGTTGAGGTTGCTGTACTGAGCTTTGACTGAATCTAGAAGTTGAGCCACTATGAGTTTTCTGCTTAAAGCTTCCTGAAATGGAAACACCTGAGTGGGATCTTCTATCCCTTTTTGATGATTTGCCTCCACTAGTCCCAGGCCAAGTCTGACTGCTGTCCCCTTTGGCTTTAGATTGCTCTTGTGAACCACGCCGCTTTGAGATACTTTTCTCTGTCCTCATTGATGCTTCCACCAGTTTTCCAAAGTTCTGCCATTCATATACAGTCATAGCGGTTCTAATTTCTCCTTTAAGCCCTCTTTCAAATCTTTTACATTTAGCAACTTCATCTTGAATCAAGATCTTTGCATACTTAGAAAGCTCTACAAATGTCTTCTGATACTCTACAGCAGTCATCGAGCCTTGTACTAATTTTAGGAATTCTTCCTACTTGGCATCTCGAAAAGCGATAGTATAATATGTCTCATAGAAAGCATCTTCGAATATCTTGCCACTAGTCATTTGCCCCTTCCTCTAGCAAAAAGGTGGTCAGACGTAGTTTTACAGTGTCTAGACAAACCATAACAACAAAAATCCGTCGAATCTTCACAATCCATACCTCGGCAACAGAGGCATCTGATGTACCCGTAAAAGGTTTTGCCCCTAGCTTCATTGCTCTTTCAATACTAAATTCTTTACCTAGATTGTGGGGATTAACAGGGACAGGAATAGCTAATTCATCCTGATTCACATTTGCATGCCTAACAGGTTCATGAGGCTGGTGAACTGAGTCTTCTACTCTTCCAGTCTCGCCTACATTGCTCCTTTCAGGTATAACTAGAGTTTGATGCAACAATTCCAGTAGACTACGAGCCCTTCCTCGTCATGGCATGATCACCTATAACATATTCATACTATGTAGAAAATCAAAATGCAAGAATAATACAGTTATAGACTCTAAACCTTGCTCTGATACCAAACTGACATGCCCCGCGCCCCAAGTAGCTCTACTTTACTTGGAGAGAAACGTGCACTGACGATATATTCTAACTAAAAGCTAGAATCTACCGTCAAGACATCTTGGAATTACTAATAAAACTTAGAAAAATTTTGACAACATCTCCTCTATTTTACGACTAAATCACCCTGTACAGTTGACAGTCTCCCAAACTCATACTCAAAATTAACAACTAAATACTTTAACAACCACAACATCCCAAGTGCAATTGAAAACATTTCATAATATAATTTCATTTACATAAAGACAAACATAAAACAATATACAAGTTCCGTTATTTTTTCCTTAATTTACATGAGCATGCAAAATACTTTGTTAATTTTAAACACGTCAAAATATAAATTCCATGCCAATTCTATCTGATCATGCCAACCTGAAAAAAAGGCTCATCTCCAGACAGAATTGATATCTAAAAGTTGCTCAAACTTCAGTTATTACCAGTAAGAGAAAACATTTAAGGAATATTTTCGTGAACATTAACGCCCAGTGAGTGGAAAGCTAAGAAAACCTTCATATGTTTAAATTATAATCTCTTTCAATACTATATTTATCCAACCAAGTCTCAAGAAAACCATCTTGAATCAAACATTTATAAAATCACTTCAACGCTAGAAACATCATGAAAATTGTTTTACTTCAAGATCATCGTAGAATTCACCCCTAAGGAGTATCCAACATCACATAATCATGATATCAAGTCATATGCGCGGAGACAATAGCTTGGGTCACATGTACCATATGACCCCTTCGCCCTAGGTGGCTCAACAACTAACTTGAGCAATAGCTACCACATTAGGCCCCTTTCGCCTAGGCGGCATTTATTTGGCCAGCTTGAGCCATAGGCCCCTTCGCCTGTAGGCGGCCTTTTCATGACATAGGATATAACTTGGGGAACTTTTAAATTATTTATCAATTGAACTTCAATCAATTCATATCCTTGAAAATCTTTAAGCATTGCGTTCACCAATTTCATAAATTTATCGAATGAAAGAAAATTTCAAAGAAATCCGTAAAATCATTTTTGTCGTCAATTTCACATCTTATAAAATCAAACATATCAAACTTCATTTACAAGAGATGTGAGAAAGTTTCCACTCACTGGCTATATATGCAATTCAATTCGATCGATGGGCCTTTCCAATTTCTTCTGTGTCCCCTGAAATAGAACATGTGCAATTTAATTAACAATCCATTTATTTACTCTTTCTTTAAACTTTTATTAACTTTATTTTTCTTTACTTATTTCTTAATGGTGCAAAGTTCCTAAAACACTATATGTGCAAGATAAGAACCATTTACATAATATAAACTTTCTATCCCTTTAAACTACCTTAATCTTCATTTCTAGTTCAATTAATTGTGCCTATATGAATTTCCTTTTGGAGTACAATTCCATTTTCTCATCCTTATTTATTTTTCTTCATAACATATATCACTAGTACCAATTCCTCTGCTTAAACTAAAGTTCATCTCTATGAATTTTCCTTTGGATCCCAAATTCCCCATTTCATTAAATTCTTAAGATTTCTTCATTTTCTAAGTAGACATATAATTGTTCCTTTTATAATTATCTTATACTTTACCCCATCTTAAAAATTGTAATAATATCATATGTTAAAGTCTTAATTATTCACTAAAATAACACTAATTCTTCACCTTTAAACACTAACTCTTGGCCTTTAACAATTTCCACATTTGCTATTAAATATTATGGCATTCATTACTTATATATATTTATTCTAACTTCACTAATTTCTCAATTGCCATAATACCATTCCATAAATTATAACACCCCCCACACACACACACATATATATAAAAGTTTCAACTTTTTCCTCCACTTAAAGTTTCATATTTACACCAACCACTATAAATTTTTATAATAACATCAAGAACCTAAATTTCATAACCAAATAATGATTTGATATCTCTAAAACATGTATTAATTAAAAATACAACCTAGTTTACATGTGCATAAAAATTTCCATGAACCCTATATTCTTAAACTTATATAAATTCTAAGCTTAAGAACCAAGAACACTTACTAGTTTGCTCCTTGGATTGCCCTTCTTCTTTTCCCCAAGATTCTTCAAATATCCCCCCCTTTTTTTTCACGGAGTTTGGCAGAATGCTTGCTTTGGTTTCTTTACTTTCTTCTTTCTTTTCTTTTTTGTCTTTTGTTTTGTTTTTGTTTTTTTGTTTGCTTGGTGTTTATATATATCATGTCAATTGGTCCAGCATCTCTAGAATTCTCTAGTGTCCGGCTAGATCTCTTTCATTTCATTTTTTTTAATTTCTTGTTTCCACTTTAATCCTTAATTTTGTGAACACATTTAATTTGGCCATCACTTCTCAATCTATTATGTGAAATGAGGTCTTAAAAAAGTTGGGACGTCACAGCTGTTTTCTTAATATTCATTCTCATTGCTGGTAATTAGCCGTCAATCACTTTTCATTACTATTTAAGTACATAAAAGCATCAGGAATATTTACTAAGAAATTAATAATTGATTAGGAATATTAGAATGAAATGTACAAAGAGGGAATCAAAGAGGAGGAAAGAATGTTTGATCAAATTAGTTTGGCGTTCCAGCCGGGTGTGGTTGGAGAGAATGTTGGTCCTTCAAGCCGGACTGAGCTCCCTATTTAGTGACTCATTTCTACTCATGTGGCGGTGGTTTTTTTTTTTCTTTTTTTTTCCCTGGCTGCCTCTAACTGTCATCGCGAATAATTGATCAACTTAAAGATTTTCTCTTGAGTAACAAAGACTGTATGATCATCAGGGAACTAATCACTCATGCATGTACTAGGTTTCTTTGTCTGGAGCTGTAGAACAAATTTTGTGTGGCCCCACCAAGTGCTAAACGGGGACTGAAGCTGAAGAGAGTAAAGTAGGATCCATCTGAAAACCTACAAAGTGACTATGGACTAGCAAGGAGCCCTTTCTCTAGCGCCAAATTGTTGACAGTCAAGATTGACACCATCTCTAGTCAACAACAATTCTTATCAGAATGTTTGGCAAACAATACCATGCTGACGTGGAAGTCAGATGGGTCTTATTCTGAGTTGGTATCAGCCCAGAGCATAGTCTAAGAAACGCATAAGACTAGATGGGTCAAATGAATTAGATCATATAGGAGGTAGGCGAAAACAATAGTTAACCGGTAGGACTTATAAAAATGATCCAGTTAGGACTGTATAGTAAGACCTCAAAGGGTTGCTCCCTTCAAATGTATAATATCTCTCCTTATATATGGTAGAGAGTGCACGCAACACAATTATTACAAGTGTCCAGCATGGCTGACATTTGAACATATCGCTAAATTAAACTTAGCATTTGCGTCCCTATAGTGGGTTACAATTCTGATATTGATGTGACCCATCTGTTCAACTCGGTTTAGTTTAATCAGTTAAGATCTACATGGGAGAGATCTGAGTGAGTAGATATCTTTTGTGATCAGCTCGTCATGACTGAGCTGGTGCGTAGATTACCAGTGTGCAGATCGGTATCGATTGTGAACCACTAGGTCAGGTCGGCAACTAGGTTGAGCGTGAGCTACTGATTATAGGTTTGAACATGGGCCGTTGACTTCAAGTGAGCTCTGTTACAACAATCATCATCATCATTGGGCTGGAGTCTTGGTTGTGGCCCATAATTCGTGCGATTTTGTGATCTTTGTACATGGAAAAACAATCACTTTATTTGGACAAATGAGACAATAAAAATATCGATAAAAAGAGTTTAAAATTACTTTAGTATTATCTTTGCACACTGACACATGAGAGAGAAAATATAATAAGATAATTAATTTTATACCTCGTTTGTCACTATTTATGTATATAGATATAGATAGATAATTCAATTTTCAACTTGGCCAAATAGAACTATTCGCGTATATAGATATAAAGTCAACAATTCTTACAAAGTTAAAAGTTCAAAGTTGCAATTCCAACAAGCAGTATACAACATTTCTAAGGTCATTTTTGTTTCAAAACATTTAAATTGTAGTAATTAAACAGTTCACTATCAAGAATACGCTCAATGTACATAGATAAGTCGTGAATCGCCGAACAATAATCTCGAAGTTCCACATTGATTTTTAAAAAGTCATCAATGTTCGAGACAAAATTTCTCCACACAAGTATCATTTTTTATAGTCGTTCTTACTATCCCCACCTCGTTCTAACTAGGAAACACGCAAAATTTGACTATTTCACATCCGATATACGTTCATACATTCACAAGCACACTAGATTAACATGAAAGTACATAACTCGAGAGTTATTTTCTTCCCGGAAGTATATCACTTAAAACAACGAACGCTTGACCGGAGGCCGTCCGATGGCTCTCATCATGTTGGCTACTTCAAGAACCCTAGCCAACTTTGTTCCTTTCTTGGCCTCAGCTGATGCCTTTCTTTCGTCTGTCTTTTTCCGGGCTTTTGCTATATCATTCTGCATTTTTTCTAGGGCTTTTGCTCTTTTCTCCTCCAACTTCCTCTACACAAGTGGACAAAAACTTTGTCTTAGTGTTATAATAAACAACTCTTAGTTGAAGTAACAAAATATTTTATATTCTTGCCCCATCCACTTGCCTATATTTATGCTTAGCATGCTCATACTCGATGGAACAATAAAAAAGATTTTAAACCTCTCACATTAGAAGAAATTATCATCTGGTCCAATTTTGATGCATATAAATCAATTAGTCAATCGAACATTTTTAATGACATAATTAATTATGTTACATATGTATATCGATCAATTTTTTATCTGGAAGGAATCAAATTAGAAGGAAGATGATGGTGTAGCACAAAGTAAAAAGTTAAAAACTTTTTTTTATTCCCTCCGTTCCACAAAGATATACCATTTTTATTTTTCATACAGATTAAGAAAATATCATTTAATGTTATTAAAAATATATAACTTAACATATATTTCTTAATATACCCTTTGACTTATTTAATATTTCATTTGAATTATTCTTTGTTATTGATTACTATGCATTATAAATGAGGGTATATTTGAAAACAAAAAATTAACTTTAAGAAAATGAAATATAATTTGAGACGAATAAAAAAAAAAAGGAGGAACGTCTGTTTGAGACGGGTATATTTTAAAATCTATAGTAGTGTCTAATTTACTCGATATGCTGTAATAAAATTTTTCACGCACCTCGACTTTCTTCATCAATGAGGTGGCCTTTTGGACTTGCTCACTCTCCCACCCACTGATTATGGTACCCTCCCTCTTAAACCTATTATTGATCTTAGCAGTCTTTGCATTCTGCCATGCAGTGATTTTAGCATCCACCTCTTCTTTCTTCACTCTCTCCACAGATAAACCTTCATTCACCAAGGCACCGGCACCGCCGCCGCCAAGCAGTGGAGGGGACACCGGCTGAAGTGGATTATTGTCAGGCACAATAGCCAAAGGATTGGTTTCCTCAGCCATTTCCTCCTCCCTGATCCTTAGTAAGTTGCTTAGACTATGACTGTTTTCACTATCTTCTGTTCCATCATTGGCTATTGTGGATCCTGCAAGAACAAGAGCGTTAAATTCTCTACTAATACTCGTAAAATTTTCACTTGATCCTCCATCATTGCTAGCCATGGATAAAGATGATGATCTATGGCTACTTGTTTCCCAAGATTCCCGGCCACGGCGACTGATGCGGGCGGCGGTGGCGGATGGAGGCCGCGGTGGAGTTATTGCGTGGATTTCTCTAATATTTTCATCTTCATCGTGTTGATTGTTGCTACTTGTACATCTTTGAGCATTCAACATGCCAAACAAACTAAAGTAATTTCAACTGGAACAATGTTTAAAATTTAACCATATGTTAAATCGCTCATATAATGATCTCATTCATCAAAGTGGCTTTTTCTAAGGGCTAGATATGGTCTTAATGGGGTAGCAACTGCTGATAAAGTGTTGATTTTTTGTAATAAATATTCTATTTTGACCACTTTATTTTGTTATATGAAAATATTGCCCATCAAAGTCCCTTTCATTTGTATCCTTTCCAATCTAACTCTATACCCACAAACTATTTTCAATTGTAGTGGTGCATATGTATACTCTCACCTAATGAGGAAAAACTCCTTGGTTGATAAATCTACCTAAACCATACATAGTCATGACTATTTGGTCAAATTTATTTATGTAGTGATGATGCATCATAATTTTATTATTACGCTTCCAGAATATTTCATTAAATTTCTTACATATAACAAAATATTACCAAAAAGTATCGTTAACATATCAAAGTAAGGTTCCTAAGAGTCTGGGTATGAGATCCTTGTGCTTGAAATCTCTAATAGTAAGCTTTATAGTAGTTAAAAAATTTAAATATATAGGACAATCACCACCAACTTTGATGGGTCCAAATCAATTAAATTAAATTACTAGACCATATGTTGTGATCATGCCAATGATTTTGCTAGGAAAAAAGGAAAAGTATTATCAAAATGTACATCTCATCTTCCATTTTTGTGCATGGACCACTAGAGGTAGTCACTCCGATTCTCGACTGCCCCCTTTTCGAAAAAAATCCCATTTCGACTCTTTGAAAAAGTTTAAAAAAATAAAAACTAAAAAATTAGTGTTTCGTTCAAGAGTTGTCAAGTTTAAACTACCCATTTGACCATCTTCTGGTTATGCAATTAAAGTCTAAGTCCAGTTCTCATATATATATATATATATTTAATAATTGTTTTCAAGCATATGCAATAGTTTTTTTGAATACTATTGACACTGTTTACGACCCAATATTGGATAGCAATTCAACCTTGAATTTAAATCCAATTTGCCTTAATAATTTAATTAATCAAAATCTAGCACAATGTAGACACTATACATATCATTGGGGGATAAAATAGCAATTCTAAAGGCTAAAAGCTAATATCTGTTTATGTTCCAAAACTTGAGGAGCTCAATTCCAAATACTTGACTAATTTTTTCCCTGCTTTTAAGACTGTCGGCAGAAAGTACTGTTTAGAAGGTGGACCAGTTACAAATAGACACGCGGCAGAATTCATTGTCTGTGATTTAATTGGTCCCACTAGTCCATGCAAAGTCCGACGCATCAATCTCGTATCAGTGACGCGTGTATGGCCAAGATAAAATAGGATACTTTCCTCTTCTCATAAAAATAGTCCAGTATTCAACTTTCGTCCATCTAAAAAAAATAGTCCCTTAGGCCTTTATCATATTGAACATGAATTTAATACTTCATTTTTAAATGTGCCTTTAATTAATTATTATTGTTATTTAACTATCATGGAAAATATTTCAAACAATTAATGAGACATAAGAATATTTATAGAAAAATTAAATTAAATTAAATGTCCAACCACATTACTTATTAATCCTTAATTCGTGTAAAAATACTTATCACCCTATCTTTATAAAATAGAGGTAGTATATTTTAACTATTCTAAGTACGACATTGTTCTCATTTTTATAATTCGCAGGAGAAATCTTAATCGTAAAGAAAAGTACGCTGTTTAATTCAGTTTCTGATTCTGCATCCTCAATGAAATGCGTTAATGTTAAGTGCTTTAAATGGAATCGTTTTCTTTTCACGAGGTTTGAAAATAATAGGTTGGGTGTCGGGTGAAACTGCTGTTAATTATTGTTCAGTAGAAGACACAAATAGATGATATTTATGGTGGAGATGTTGACAAAAATAATACTAAATTGAAAAAGAATGAAATAAGATTTTTTTGGAGGAAAATGAATCTAAATCTTTGAAGGATTTTCTTATCTTCTAAGTCAATAAAACTTATAAATATAGGTGCTTTTCTCTTTTTTTTTTTACAGGTAAGAGGGCACAAGTGAGTTGGGGGAAAAATTATTGAGCCTAACACCTTGAAGATTTTTCTTGTAACTCTTTGTGGTTCGTTCAAATGGTAGAAAATTAGGTGTGGTGAAATTCGAGTTGATTTTTCAGTGTCATTTGGGTCGAGTCAGAGAGTCTTGTGAAGAAAAAGAGTAGCCTAATATTTTGAGATTTCTTGTATTCTTTGAGGGTTGGGTAAAGAGTAGAAATTGGTAGATACGGTAAATCTTGTAATATTTTTCTTATAATACTTGGTGACTGAGTTTGACGAGTGAAAATTCTGTATGATTGTAAGCGACCTTTCATATAGTGGAAATCTTTAACAGTCTGTTAAATTTATCTTTGTCTTTCATTTTTCCTGTCTCAATTAAATTTCTTAAACAACAGTTATACGGGCGTAATTAAGAAATTTTCCTTAATTCCCGACCATTTATTCAATAATCATGAAAAAATGTACCAACAAAGGGAACAAGATATCAAAACATTTTTTTTTGCCCCTTTTTTTGGGTTTATTTCATTTAGAATATTATTATTCAAATTGTATATTCTATATAGTTCTAAGAAGGCATGATCCTAAACTGATATATGTGGCCCCACTTGTGTTGAATATCAGTTTTGACGACAATATATGTGGTATTAAATTATCCTTGAAGTTTTTTTTTTTTTTTTTTGAATAAAATTATCCTTGAAGTTAAATGCACATATGATACACCTTTTTTATCTTATTCTTATAGTAATAGTAATAATAATAATAACGACAATAATAACAACAACAAATTAACGTCATTTGAATTGTTGCTGAATATCAATAATGCTATATGGTAGCATTACTCAATGCCAATATGTCCCCAACTCAAATTGAATATCAATGTAACTATCACTCCTATGTAAGAGATTGTTATACGTATAATTTTATTGGAATATGATGTTATGCCACTAATTTCGCTAACAAATCCCAATACAGGTGTATGCCATTGCATTTGGACACATTCTATTGAAAAGTGATGATAATTTTATAAGAGTAGTGTTGTTAAAAAAAAAAAAAAAGAGTAGTGTTATATTGTCACTGGTATTTAACACCAACTTATTAATTATCAAATGATAAGTTAAATTAAATGAATCATATTTACATGTCTTTTAGTTTCAATTATCATTTAATGTCACTTATATTGTCATTTAAACTGGTGTCAAGTAGCGATAATAGTATTATTATTCTAATTTTAATAGTGGAGTTGGTGATGCAGGAGAAGTATATAAACTTAGTTAAATGTACTCAAGATATTTTAAAAAAAATTAAATTAGTAACACTTTTTGGTTCTTCTTTTCGATTTCTCATTTTGTCTCATCTTTTGTAGAGTCTTAGATCGTGAAATTAAAAACTACGAGTCCTCCAATCACGGTCTAGTTTGAACACAAGGGAAGAAAAAATTGACGATGATGATGATGATGATGATGATTATGATGATGATGATAACAACAACAACAATAACTGGAGTTCACAATTCAAAACATAAAAGTCTAAAATATAATAATGTGTTACGATATTAACACTGACATAATACGTGAGTAGTTTGCTTATAAATTAATTTCTTATTTTTCAATATTGATTTGGCTATTATATATTAGTTGAATTAATGTACTCTTTTTTTTTTGTGTGAATTGTTCAATCGTAGAAAATTTTTTTTGTTCTCATCAAATCAATAGTAGCTATTACTATAATAGATAGTACATTAATAACCATTGTATGGCAATTGAATCGTATGTTAAACAAATGATATATCAAGAAAAATGAACTTTTTTAATAATCACGATTATGATACAAATAAAAATAATTTTAAGAACAATACAATAGACACAATAGAATGAACTAATTCAAATTGTCAAATCATTTACGGAGGGACATAATTAATATAATAATATGATATTATCAAGAATTTTCAGGGCGAAGTGAATAGGATTATGACTCTTTGCAAAGAAAACCTGATCCTTTGATAAGAGAGAATGACGAGACTGTGTAGTAATCTTTAGAAACTGATTCGATAAGAAGATAAGAATAAAAGCAAAAATCAACAAAAAAGAATAAAAATCCAACGTTACCGTGTAGTTCACCACTGGAATAAGAAAAATGACTGAAATATCCTCACTAAACGTAAAAAAAAAAAAAAAGGTGGGAAAATTACGGTCAAAATTTACTACAGCACATTTCATTTAAATTAATATATAGATGATGAAAATGATGATGATGATGATGATGATGATGATGATAAAGGATGATTTCACGAATGGTCATCAACATTTTGCATTTTCTATCAGTTGGATCCTCAACATTTTTCTCAATGTCGTAGGTCTACAACCTTTCATAAATTCACTTACAAGGTCTTTATGATATTTTTGCCCTTTACTTTTTAAATAAAAACAAAAAAATTACTAAAAATAGTAAAAATAATATGGTAAATTTCACAAAAAGTCCCCAACTTGTAAAAAGTAACAATTTCACCCCAACTTTTTTTTAAGCATGTAGATCCCCTATGGGCAATTTCTATCTATTTTCATATTTATATACTTACAAAATGATCATTTTACCTTCGTTGCATGAAATGAAAGGAAATTAGTATTAAAACATTTTAAAAAATCTAAACATTTTAAATAAAAGAATGAGAAAATATATTGCTTTCTCTGATTAGTTGCTACCAAGAACCGCCACCATTTCCATCACTATTTTTTTGGGAGTGTGGAATGATAAGGCCTCTATTTAAGTTGTCTTTAACAATAATAAAAGGGAATTTATCTTTCATTTTTAACAATATGTAGACACAAAAATTTAAAATAAGAGGGGTTGTAATGAAAACAAAAAGGGGTCCTCCCTTTTTAAATTTATCAATAATTTAAATTTTCAATTTTTTCACAAGAAAAATTCATACATTTTTAATCGTTCTAATTTTTATGACTTGAATATCAATGACATCTCAATTATCATTATTTATTTAGATTTAAATTTTAGAGAGTTTATTGTTTATAGTGACTATAATACTAGTGGTGGTGGTGGTGATAGTTTTAGGTAAGTGATTGGAAAATATAATATATTAATCAATGTGTATGTATAGCTTATGTTAAGTGGGTGGATGAGAAAACGATATACATATGAATATATATAAGTGTGTGAAAGAGAAAGCGGTAGAAATATCAAAATAAATAATTAAAATTTGTGTTTTTATTTGTTAAATTTAAATAAAAGGTCAAACTGTCTTTTACAAAAAAAGTGAACAATGAAAATTGACAAAAATAGTATGTAAGGACCCTTCGTACTTATTTTTGAAGGGTAGGAGACATACATGCTTGAAAGAAAATGTTAGAGATGAAATTGTTATTTTTTGCAAGGATTGGGGACTTTTTGTGAAATTTAAGCAAAATAAAAAGGAAACCTTGCTAGTTACCCATTTTACATATATCCTTAATATGACCGAAAATGACAAATAACTATATTATTTTTCTTTTTTAGGGAAACTTTGATGTTTCCGGTCATTTTTAACAGTAGCGGGATGAACAAGGAACAAAATTTTAGTTCCCCTCTTTTACTATTGAAAATAAATATTGAAATTTGTCATTTACACTGAATTTGGATGGGGTAGGTAACGAAGTAGGTATCGTTGAATGAATTCTTGATTTGTTATTTTTTATTTTATTATTTTTCATTTTTAAAATAAAAAATAAGAAGAAGAAAAAAAATAATTTCTGGCCACCCTACCTACTTAGTTACACACTTATATTTCAATGCAGTGTAAATGACAAATTCTGATAATCATTTCTAGTAATAAAAGAGGAGACTCAAAATTTTGCTGATTAACACCCCGCCGCTATCAGAAATGACAAAAAACATAAGCGTTTCCCAAAAAAAAGAAAATGGTGCAGGTATTTATCATTTTCACTCATGTTAGGGATTGGGGTATAGAATGAGTAGTTAGCTAGGTAGGTAAAGAAAATTTTATTTTCCTTTTTATTTTTATTATTTTTACTTTTTTTAGAATTTTTTGTTTAAAAACTTAGGGTAAAAATGTCATAAAATACATTATGTGTGAATTTACCAAATGTTGGGGGACCTACGACATTAAGGAAAAAGGTTGGGAACCTAACTAATAGCAAATGTAAAGGTTGCCAACCATTTGTGAAATTATCCCTAATAATAATAACAGGGGTTATTTTCACTTTTTGTCGCCAACCTTTCACGTTTTACACAATCTTGTCCACATTCTAATTTTGTCATTCCCCAAGTCACCAACCTTAATGGAAATATCCCCGTGTGTCCCTCACAATGTTTTTTCGTCGAGTTTTACCGTTAATGCCTGTGCATGTCGCCTAAACCCCAGGGTATTCTTTGCGCCTCCTTTCCCTAAAAAAAAAAATGTCAATGTAGTCTAGAGGGGGGGGGGGGGGGGGGG
>CAVNYN010268960.1:0-34718 GCA_963692815.1 Nyctanthes arbor-tristis
CCCTATCATGTCCGCCTATATTGCTAGTGTGTTCTATGAATTTGGATGAGCGAACGGTTGAGTTGTGGGCATCATCTTACAAAGGAGTTGTGGATGATAATTGTGCACTTGTAAGCTTATTTAAGTGATTAACTGAAGAACTAGAAACTAACTTGAGTGAATTTATACTCAAAATTGACTCACATGTTGAATGCAAATATAGAGAAAGGACCATAGATAAGAAACCAAACCGAGTCCTGCTATTTGTAGGGAAGCTTTTACGAAATCTTTCATAAAATGGGGTCAATTCACCATCTTAACATTAAATTATTTAGATCGGAAGAGCGCAATACACAGAGGTAAGATGATAAAATCACATATGAATACCCAAACTAGAACATCAAACAAATTAAAAATGAAAAAATAACGAAACAAAGAAGAACCAAATAACGTGAACCGTCTTTGGTCAAGAAACCCTCACTGGCTTTTGGTTCTACTGAGGTTTCTTCCTTCATTACTGGGGTTTGTTCCTTCATGACTAGGACGTCAGCTTGCCTCTGGAAGCTTGAAGAAAAGAGTTTCATCTCATATTCTTCCATCCTTATTATTGAAGAAATAAGACAGACACTTTCAGCCAAACCCAAACTTTGATAACAAACATAAACTCAAACTGCAAGTGAAGTTCACAGTAAAAACATTGGAACTATAATTTGAAATCAAATTATAGTTTATGTTAAAGTAATGGTGCTAAGTCCCTAATCAAATTTCACCATAGTAAGAATTCTCATCACAATATATTAAGAGCTTGTTCACTGTAATGTAAATTAAAATAAAAATTTGGTCCAGCGATCAAACTTATAAAGAGCAATAGAGCGCCAAATAAACCAATTTTCACATTTTCTTCGTGAAAGTTCTAGCTACCTAAACACAAGCTTACTAAAAACATCACGCCCAAGTAAACTCTATCAAACAAGTGTTATAGGGGAATTTGGTAGCCAAAAGGGGCTAGTAGTAGCATCCCAAAAGTGCTTAAAAGATAATACATGTATATAATTGCATATGTTGCTTTCTAAAACAAGAAAGGAAAGTGAATTTCAACTTTCCAATGACATCGGATAAAGGCTGAGTTATTTAGAAATTAATGTATCTCTTCTTAAGAAAAGATATTTCATTTTTTAACAATCGTTATTTTTATAAAGAGAACTAGAGTTCTCAGTTCTTTCCGCTAGAATATAAATATTAACAAATGTTGATATCATAAATTTATATGTACTCAAAATTAGTTAACTTGTGAGGTAGAAATCTAAACTGAAAAAGAAAATGAAAATTATGTTTTGATTTCTATAACGGCATGAATGTCGTGATATGGTACAGATCATGTCATTTATGCTGTCATATCACCCGAAGCACAATATCATATCAGTACAAATACGTAGGTTCCGTACTTCTGTCACAACTATGTAGAAGGAAAATACTGGTTCAAACTTCCATAACGGCATTATTGCCGAGATGTATTACATATCACGGTACACATTCTGTGATCTCAACTAAAACACCATATCATCATTAGAACATTGATATTGATTCAAAAGATCAGTTAAAACTCTATGGAAACAAAAAAAATTGTTTAAACTAACATAACGGCCTGCATGCCATTATTTTCTATGGGTTACGGCACGTATGCTGTGATGGTGATCTAACCATTATAATGCCCAGAACCAGAAGGATACAGACTCCCACTCTAAAAATAATTGTAGGAAGACTGAATTTCCGATTTTATATTGATCTTTTCTTGTTCTTCGAAAGCTTTTGAAAGTTTTGTGACATACCTCAATATATACACCTAATTGCACTTTTTTTACTGAACGAATTTGCAGATTTTGATCTTTCTTGGAGACGCCTTTTGAGATGATCATGCTGCAACTGGCTTCATCAATCTTCTGAAGGCAACTCTTCCAAGTTCCCGCGAAACCACCAACTGCTCCTGCTTTTTTCCCTCCCCTTACAGACGTTATCCCCATTTTTAGAGTCGAATGGAGAAGTTAACATTAGTGGTGGGGTTAGATGAGAGGTGGAGAGTAGATATTTATTTATATTTTAGGTTTTTTAAATTAGACACCCTATTTAGACAAAAGTTTTAGTAGACACCTTTTTTAAACAGAAGTTTTTGTTGACCTCTTCTTTTAAACAGAACCCCCTTAAAAATAGGGTAAATTTCACAAAAGGTCCCCAAGCTTTACACTTAGAATTGCCTGAGTCCCTAACCTTTTTTAGCGCCCTGGGTCCTCAACCTTTCAAATATACGCAAAAAAGGTCCCCCTTGACGGAATTCATCCAAGATTTCGTTAAGTCATTAGACAAATTACCTCAATACCCTTACCCCTTAAGTTTTAAAAAATAAAAGGAATTTAAAATTTTAAAAAATATATAAAAATAAAAATAGAAAAAAATTTAAAAAAATGGAAACTAAAGGGGAAGCCCCCCTTCATTGCCATTTACGGCAGCTTTTTCATCAAAAAAGGTTGCAGCTAAGGCATTAGTTCCATTTTGCTTACAAGATCCTTGTATATCATAGGGACAAGAATCAACAACAAGAAGAAGGGTTTTAGGTGCCTTGAGTATACCACCATGCTTCGATAGCACATACTCTGATATGACAGGAGCCAAAAACAGACCATTTGCTAATTAAGGCTTAGTCTTTGATAACAACAAGGGAACCTTGCTGTGCATAAATAAAATCAAGGCCAAGTATGATTTTAATACGCCTATGTTTCAAAGTAGTGACCCATACTTGAGGTAACTGAAATTCACGGGACCACTGTTGACAGTTATCTTGAGTGCTAAATTTAGCATTGTAAGTAGGGCTGGGCAACGGATGGGTAGGGTTTGGTTTGGGCCCAACCGGAACCCGACCCGACTACATATAGGGTTGCAGTTTGTGAAACCGAGCCGAACCGGCTCGGTTTTGTAAACCGACCCGAACCGAACCGGCTCGGTCCGGGTCAAGTCGGTTCGGTTGTCGGTTTGGGCCAATTTCTTTTTTTTTTTTTTAAATCAGGCCTAATATATCGTCAAAGCATATCCGGCCCGAAAGGTCACTAAATAATCCCAAAACCTTATTTTTTGCCTACAGCTGCCTCTCTATCTCAGATTCTCTCTCTCAGAATCTCTCTCTCCCTTCCTCATTTCTTTTTTTTTTAAAGTACTCTTCCTTCTTTCTTTGATTATATGGCTTGGTTTACGAGTTTTAAAGGATGCAAGAAGACATGAAACGAGGAGGAAAATTGTGAATGGTGTTGGCGGTCAGGGGGAGATGGATTGAACTTGCAAGCGGCGGAGACTAGCGAAGCGGTGGCGATCCGGTGGAGGATTCTTCTAGAACTAGTTGTGTATTTGTTAAATATTCATTTTTTTTTAAAAAAGCCAAAGTGTGTAAAATTGGATAAATAAGCCTATGAGGCTGAATTCATTTCCTTGACAGGGGTGGACATTGGAAATTGGAATGGAGATTTGAGGGTCTCTAGGGTTCATGAGTGTGTGTGTCTTTAGGTGAAATAATGTGAACGAAATTGTGTGAAATTGTTAATTTTTTTTTTTGCAAATGTGAAATTGTTAAACTGAATGCAACATTTTATTGGAGGCCAAAAAAATTTAAAAAAAAAGAAAAAATCAGGTTCTCGGGTCTAAGACCGGGTAGAGTGGGTTACACTGAGTCAACCCATCACCCGACTCGATACGAGTCGGGTTGACTCGGTGCAACCCGCCACCTGACCCATTGACCGTGTTGACCAGACTCAGCCCGACCCATAGTGGGTCGAGCGGGTTGGGTAGTCGGGTTGATGGGTTTAGCGCCCAAGCCTAATTGTAAGCTACTTTATCATTCAAAATAGAGGTTCCATCACATTGCGTAACCAATTGAGGACGAGGGGTAGTGACAATAGCATATGAAGGAACTATGCTTTTGTCTACTGATGTGCTAGAAGCTCCGGTGTCAACAAGGGCAATTGCTTGCATTCTATGGCCTTTAATGTTTAAAGCACATAGGATTAGCAAGTCTTTTGGTATTGACTTGTTACAGATAAAAGGAATTTTATCTTGTAATGCAACAAGACAATGTTCAGGAGTTTGTTCCTGAATGGTGATACCTTTGGACTAGTATCCAGGATCAAGAGGGTCAGAGGGATAATCCATTTTGGATTTTCCTTATGATAGGTAAAAATGAAGTTTTTAACTTTGGTTTCAAAAATGTTGAATCCATTTTCAAGAAGTGATAATGTTTGTTCTATCATATTCTAGGAAGAACCAGAATGTTGAAAGAGTAACAAAGTATCTTTTGATGGTAAATCTATATCAAATAACAATTTGATACAAGTGGCACAAATTTCTAATAGACATTTCAAACACTTGAAACGTTTATTAAAGGCCGGATTCACAATTACAACATTTGATGTTGTCACTGCCATACATGTTTTTTCCAATCATGAATATTAAATGACGATCAGGGGTTAGAGTAGAAGAGGTACCTACACATCCTAATTGCGTAAGTAGATCTTCATCCATTTAGGTGATAAAATTATCAGTAAAATAAGATTCACAGTTGTACACAAAGTACTCGACAATAAATGCTCTGTGTTGTTCATCTTCGGAAACAGTTGAACAGAAGAAGTCTCAATTTCCTGAGGTTCTTCACACTCAAATCCTTTTAGTGAACAGATGCTATAAATGGTTTCATCCTTAGAAACATCTGAATTTATTTCTAGGATGTCATCATTTATGCTATTGATCAAACAAGCTTCTCATTGATCAAACGAGCTTCTCTACTGAAGAGATTATACTTATTTGGGTAGGTGGAGCTAAAATGTCCAGGTTGTTTACAAGTAAAATAGGTGAGAGTAGATATGTTTGATTTTTGCTATATTTTCGAACATGCTTGTCTGGATTTAAATAAGGCTTCCTATTACGTTACTTTCGTAAATAGTAGCACTTGGTGGGAGTGTTCGTAGAGATCTTAGGCTATTTAGGCTTAGATTTTCTAAGAGGAGCCTCATATTGTTGAGGGGTGTAGATATGACTACAGAATCCCATGTGATTTTTCTTAAGATCACGCTGTATCTTGATGTAAATACATAGTTTATTAAGTTCATCAATGATGAACACAATTCTTGCACCAATGTTGTTATATTCTGGCAGGATATTGGTCCATTTAGACTTATTCCAGGCTTCTGTGATTTCTTTCCCTAAATCTCCTGGAAGTTTGGTGAAAAGTCTTGAGCTTAATTCTAGCGTGTAATAGTGTCGAGAAATAGCAGCAAGGGCAAAGAAGTCTTGGAGGAAAGGAATGACCTTAACACAATTTCTGAGTTGCAATTGTTCCAAATCCCTCATAGCTTCTGCTTGCCTAAAGGTTAACCCAGTATTCAGATCACCGATGGTAATGATTTTATGGATTAAATAGGTGAAATTATTGATGTTGTTGCCTTGGGCTACAAGATCAACAGCCTTATCAGGAAACTTTATCTTGTATGGCTTCACCATCTGTTACATTGTTGTGATTGGATTGGTAGTTCCTATAGACTACGCCAGTCCATTGTCTGAGATAAGTATTCTAATTTTATGGATGAATTCCAGCAAGATTTAGAATTCGTGATTCGAACTGGAAGTTAGGATCTCGTGGCTTACTTTTGCCTATGGTATAAAGATCCTTTCTTTCTTGATCATAAAGTGTGATAGGATTTCTAGGTGGATGTCCCAGATTATATGTCATGATGTCAGTTCAACTTTTGGGATAAGGGAAGTTGTTGCCATTAAGCCAAGGTGACGAGTTTTAGAATGTGTAGAAGATGAGCAATCTTCTAAATATATGTCCATAAGTTCCATATCAGGAGAAATAGCAGAAATATCAGGAGCTCTTACTGGTATTTCATCTGGTTGAATTAAGTCAAAATGAGTCGTTGTAGAACCAATTGATATTTCATCTGTTGTATTTATTTCTTCTATAGGAGTGATATTAAACTCGGGTAAGACAGGAGGAGAAGATCCAATAATGGTGTCACTAAGGACAGTGTTACTAAGGACATGATCTTCTTTTGATAAATGGGAACCAATTTTCTGATATTTAGAATCATTAATTGCATAATCATCACATAGCAAGCTAATGGTGTCTCCTTTATGGTTATGAATTAACCTAGCACTAAATAGAAGCTGTCCAGTATTTTTCAGGAGTTGCTCCATTTCAAGGAGTTCTTTGGGGAGAAAATTCCCATGCCAAGTTCAGCTGGATAAATTATCTTTTTGTCCCAATCAATAAAAGATAATTTACTCATTGTTTTCAGAATCCAAATAGGTTACATTTCTATCAAGTTAGTAATCTCTGAATTTGATAGAAAGATTTTCCAAAGCATCCACATATGTGACTACAACTTTGGGTCTTAGATTTTGAGTAATGCTGGGGAGAGGGTTTCCAATTTTCTCTTCAAAACCAATATTTTGGGTTGAGGGGACCATTAACAAAGCAAAAAATCTAACACTAGAGGATTCTAATACAGATCTTCCGATCTCATCAATTTTTAGTCTACATCTGGTACTAGTACTATTCATTGTCTTACCAATGAAAAGGATATTAATAACCAGATTGTTTCCAATCCATCCGTCAAATCCTTTTGTTTGGATGGTTGGTTTTAAAAACTGAACAAATTCTGGAATTGTTTTTAAAAATTTGTCAGGAGCAATATAGGCAATACCTATATTATTGTTGAGATCTAGTTCAGTGAAACCCACATTAGATGTTTCAATATTGGGATCTCGGGTGTCAAGTAGGGTTATTAAAGCTTTAGCACGAAGTCCTTTTCTTGCTAAGACTTTAATTTGAATGACAAGGAGGCCAAATGAATAAACTTATGCTTTCGCTTAAGTAATTCAGTGGTAGATTGTTGCGACATTAGAGTAAGAGTTTCTTGGCTTCCTTTAGGAACGCTAAGAGTTTCTTCTCTAAAGTGGTAATATAAACTAGTCTGGAATCCCTAAGTTCCTGTTTTATACAGGTTTGAAGGATTCATAAGTTGAATTTCATTATTTGAAAAGATTTGTGTATCTCTTTCCAAATCTACAATTTATTCCAAAACAATAGGATTTCTTTCGTTTCTAGATAATAATCTAGATAAAAGATTCCTATTTTGAGGAGTGGTGGTAATTGTACTAGAGGTGGAAGCTATTGTCCGAGAAGTTTCTGTGAATGGTTTAATATTCATTTGGAACTTTCTGGTCTAGGTGCAAATGTGAAGAAGGTGGTAATTTTCTTCCGACTAAGGATAATCTCTCCGGAAGTTGGAGTTTGCTAAAAGCATCCTCAATTTCTTCCATTGAAGGACTAACTTTTTTACTTGTCTTTCATTAAGGTGGAAATGTTCCTTTCAACATCATCCCTTCTAGCATGTAGTTTTTCTAGAAGAGCCAGGATGAGATTGTTCTGTGCTACTTGAGCTTGGTCTCCAGTGGCAGTAAATTTGTTTAAAATATATCATGCTTCTTCTTTTTCTTTGTAAGAAGCATCTACAAATTTCTTAGCCTCCATAAAATGTTGATTGTTATAATTATTCATTATAATGATTCAACATGGGTTTTAAGAGTATGTACTGATTTAGAGAGGTTCAACACTAATTCATTTAGTTTGGACATTTCTAAATCAATACGGTGGATATCTTCTTTTTCAAGAAGTCTTCCCGATCTTAAAATAGAAAAAACTTTTAACAGATTTTCTTGTTTTTATAATAAATTTTTAATTTTTTTCTCAATTTAAAAGTGAGATTCTTTCAAATATTCTAAACCTTTAGTGATATTTAAAAAGCTCTTGTCCTTGATTTGTACTTGTTCTTCTTTTGAAGAGCATAAGGTGAAAAATCTGCCTTGGTATGATTCTAAAGTTCTTCCTAATTCAATTAGAAGATCTATTAGGCTATTTAAATGAAGATTTTCAGAATGTAAAACATGCTTAAAATCTTCGTGAAAATAGCAATTAAACTTGCATTTTTTGATGAAATGATTTTTCTGGTGGAAGAAAATAGTTCTAAGTTTAAATATTCTATAGCTTTAATTCCATAAAATTTTTAGACAACAAAAAGTTTTAAAAATAACCAAGATCATTTATATCAAAAGTTTGATTAAGCTTTTGGTTACACATTTCTCGTTATTCTTGTTCTGAAAGTTCATTTTGTGTTGAGTTTCCAGGGTCAAGAATAGCTCTAGGAGGTAAGGACCATCGTCCTGAATAGTGGAACTGTTGTTCAGTGAAAGATAATTATTCACGGGCCATGATTGGGTTTCCTATTCATATGGATCTTGAGAATCTAGTGAAAAGTAGTGAATATGGGGGTCTCACATCCACATATCATGAGTTTCATACCAATGGTTATCACAATTATTTTCTGAACTTCCATTGTTTAACATATTTACAGATGTACTTAGATGAGCGTCATCCTGATATGTTAAACTTTGGTTTCCAGAAACGTTTTCATGCTCTAATACTAATAGCCTGGGTGTAGGTATACTCAAGGAACCTAAAACCCTTCCTCCTATTACTGTTTCTTGTCCTTGTGACATACAAGGATCTTGCAAACAAAATGGAACTAATGCCACTAGATGATACTATCCAAAAATACCTTCTGGTATTAAAAGACTCAGGAGACCTCCTTGATTCTTTGGATTATCATTCTTTTACAATAGAGGATTTAGTCTTGGTAAACAATGCTAAGATTATTCATACTCTTACCACCAATCCTGGAATTGAAGATATAGTCAAGAAGCTAGAATTCTCTGGCATTATTGGTGAAAATCCAATTAAATTTTGGGATAGAAACCATATTGAGTGTAAACTTGATATCATTATCCTGATACCAGAATTATCTTACCACAGTTTAAGTATGAAGCATAGGCTCAACAAGAGTTCAAAATGTATGTCACTCAATTGCTTGAACTGAGCGTAATTACACCTTCTATGTTAAGCATCACACGTCTGCCTTTATTGTCCAAAAAAAAAGCTGAAAAACATAGAGAACAATCAAGGATGATGTTTAATTATCGGCGTCTAAATGATGATGGGTATATCATACCAGAAAAAGATAATCTTATTCACTGAATCTAGGGAAGAACTTTGGTTCTCCAAATTCAATTTAAAATCAGGTTTTTGGCAAGTCAAAATGCACCTTGATTCCATACCTTGGATAGCATTTAGTTGTACCGAAGGACATTTTGAATGGATGGTTATGCCATTTGGACTTTAAATGCACCTTCAATTTTCCAAAGAAAGATGGATAACATCTTTGGACGTTATAAAACCTTTGTGTGTGTATATTGATGATGTACTTGTTTTCGCTAAAATAGAAAAAGAACATATTGCACACCTTTACACTACCTTTGCTCTTTTTGAAAAGCATAGACTTGTTGTTTCTAAAAAGAAAATGGAGCTGTTTAAATGACACACTGGATTTTTGGGAGCAGAAATTAGCAATGGATCCATAAAGCTTCAGCCTCATATTGAAAAAAAGGCTTTGGCTTTTCCCGACCAATTGGAAAATATCACCTTACTTAGATCATTCTTGGGAGATCGGAAGAGCGTCGATTCTTGTCCTTATATCAAGAATTTATCTAGGTTAACCGGCCTTCTTTATAATAAGACTAGTGCCACCAGATTGATAAAATTCAACACTGAGGATGAAAGCTTGTCCAAAAGATAAAACAAGCAATTTCATCTCTTTAACCTTTGAGACTTCCTTTAGAATCCGATTATCCAGTTGTTGAATCAGATAGATCTGAAGATGGTTGGGGAGGAGTTCCATTAGCCAAGCCTAATGAATTCTCTCCCAAGAAAGAGGAACAAGTTTGTAGTTTTGCCTTAGGCAAATATCATGAAACTGGTTATCTCACTTCTTTAGATTATGAACTTTTAGCCATTATTTATGTGCTGGAATCTTTTGCTTTGTTCATAAGTTCTAAAACCCAAATCACTATTAGAACAGATTGTGAGGCTATTGTAAAATATAGCCAACGCAAATCAGAAAAGAAGCTGCTTTCTAATAGATGGTTGAAATTCCAATATGTCCTTAATAGATATCTTAAGATTAAATGGGAATATATTAAAGGAATCAATAACATCATAGCTGATAGTTTATCAAGAGTTTTTAATGATTCAGATAAATTAAAACAGCATTGTTTTATTAATATTTCATGTACTGATTATGGTTAATTGCAGGAAAACAGGCGATTCAACCATGCCTCCAAAGGCACAGGCGATTCAACCATGCCTCCAAAGGCAAAGGGCAAAGTTCCTGCCATATCACCAAAGTCCATTCAATTTGACACCACGTATCTCCATGTCTACCCAAACGATGGAAATAATTTCCAGAACATAAATGGATTATGGAACATAAATGGATTATGGAAGAAAAGAAGTTCAACCCTGAGTTCAGAACATAAATGGATTATGGACTATGTTTGGAGACTTCCAACCTCTTTAGAAGAAAGTAAAAAGAAGGTATTCATTCCTAATGCCTTAATTCATTACTTTACTTCCAGAATTGGTGTGTCTACTGGTCAAAGTACCGCAGTCCAAAATGATACCATTTCATTTTATGCTCTGTTTAACGGACCAAAATATGAAATTTGTAAAACCATGGATGAGATTTAGAATGCAACAAGGACTTTTCCAAATTCTTTGGAACCCCTTTTGTCAAAGGATTTAAAAATTTCTTTGATGCCAAAAAAGAGATGAAAAGAATTTTTGAAAAAGAACCTTTCCATATTTGACCTGCTGTGGAAAGAAACCCAAAAGGAAAAATTACACAGTAATCCTTTACTGATATTACAACCACTTCTGGAACAAAGAAGACTTCTCACCAGTATATTCCAGAATTGTTCTACTATTTTGAGCTTATAGAGCAAACACATGAAAATATTTTCACTATCCTCCAAGAATTTTTAAATCAAATTGGAAACCAGAAAATTCATTGCAACTGGATCAATGTTTATTGGTCTTATCATGTTAATGAATTTCCATGATTTCATAAGCTATACCTAGATTGCAATGATAAATTTTCTGCCTTATGTGGTCAAATAATGGCAAAGCCTTTTACGAATGTCATATTGCATTTGCATATTGGACCGCTCAGGTAAATTTTGATAAATTTGAAATTAAACAGTTATCAAGAGTCAAAATTATGCCACAAACCTTAATTGATTACGGACTCTTATCAGCATTTCATTTGACTGGTAGAGAAAGTAAAACAAAGGTAAAACCCCTACTCCAGAACGTTCTCTACTATCTAATGGCAGACGATGGAGATGGTCTTTATGTTGAATTAGATTCATTACTACCCATATGGGAAAGTAAATTCTGCCTATCCCGAACAATTTGCAGAATTTACACTTCACGCTCCCATCCGGAAATCCGTTCTACCTTCTCAAAAAGTGATGATATAATTCATGATCTGAGTATCACCAAATCCAAATCTACATTGCTTGAACAGTTAAAACAAACAACTGCAAAGTTTTTTGGAAGTGATTAGTATTGGGATCCAACTAAGCCTAAATACCAATACATGCAACTCGTCTCTGAAGATTATTTGACCAAAGTTTATTGTTCAGACGAGATAGCACGATTCTTGTTCCAAACATTCAACATTTTTGATTTAGTAGAAAACTCTGCTAAAGGTTATAGAAGAATGATGTAGAATAAGAGTGCCCTTCAAATGTTGAATAAAAGCTCTTTTGGAAGTAGCAGTGGACATCTTGATCCATACCACTCAGAGTCAACAGCATTTTCTACAGACAAAAATAAAGAAAATGAACACTTCAACCCCATCATGGGCGTGCCTGAAGATAAAGAATAATAGCGGACCCTATAAATCTTTACTTTTGGCTGAAAATCCAACCGAAGTATTGCGTAAGAATCTTCTTTCACTATGTAGAAATTAGACTTTTCAAACAATTTCACTGTTTGAAAGTGACAGGTTACAGACAAGTTATTGTGCAGACGTGCTTTTCAACGACAGGTCACTGTACCAGCCATCGTGCGGCTATTGTCAAACTTTTTACTATTTTCTTTAGAAAAAGTGGGAATCTTTCCTGTTTTCTTTTAGAAAATTATAACCATAATGCGATGGATTTGTTTGCATGCAATATCCTAGCATTATTGCCTTTTCATTACAGCCGTATCACACGTAGAAGTTAGGCAACCCTCTCTCAATCCTTTTCTATAAAAGGACTCATATCCACTCTCTCCTCATTTTTGAAAGCAGTATACAATAAAATAAATCTTTCTTAATTTTGAGTCTCTCTCAACCTTAGCCATGCTTGGCTAATTACACTTTAAGATTGCACACAACTAAGATAACCAGTTTGAGCAAGGAAGGTTACAACGAAAATGTATGACTTAATTGTTTAAGCCTTTATCATTCTTAAAAACTAAGAATGGGTGCACTATACTGCTACCTAGTAATACCTCTGAACCTTTTTGATAATCGGGGAGAAGGTGGAAGAGTACTGAAAAGCACCAAAAGAATGGAAAAAGAAGGGAAAATCACCAAAGAAAATACCCAATGACTCTCGGCAGTTCCTTGGCTATGTGTATAAGGCTACACGTACAGTATAATCATTTTTAGTAAATCAATGATATTGCTTTAGATTATTTGGTTAACCATATCTTCTACTTGCTTACACTGTATAATATCTGTGGTTGTTCGTAATCTTATCTTTTAAAAATTGAAATATAGGTTCATTCCTTGTAGCACCAATTCCGTTGTGAAACCTGATTCCTCTGATGGAACTCCTGTACTTTGTATTCATAAGAATACTAAGGAATGCAACCTCTATGAACATTGTCTATGGACTTATCTCTCTTGTATAAAAAGGATGAATCGTCCCTTATACAATGAGAAGTTAGCCAAGACTAACATTGTCGCCTCTATCTTAAGAGAAGAATTCTCTTTTGATATGGATGCCCATAAGTAGGAACAATGTTTATTCATTATTATGCTCATACGCATATCGCTCAGATGGATTTGTAGATCCTGATGATTATTTTATCATCAGACTCAACCAATCTATGGTAATCCTGAGTTATGGGACATGAGAACCTTAACATAGGTTTACGATGTAGTAGATTCATAGATAATCTGTGTCCCTTGGTCTATCCCCCAGTGGACGAGGACTACCGCAAGGCACTGTAAGGATTGCAACCAAACCTTTTTCCTAAGGTTAACTAATTTGCCCTTTTATGCTTTTTATAAACCAAAAGGCGTTGCCACCTTTTCCCATCATGAAATGGAATTTCTCTGGCAAGAAAACTTGACAGGAAGTTGGCACGCAAGGCCGTGTTTCAGGCCAATCCTCTGCTCGATGGTGCGAGATAACACATGAGATCCTTTTACCCATCACCCATTTTGCTCTATACCCAAATGGTATAATGAGCATCTTAGCACTTCTCATACCACTTCTCGCCCTCAGGAGCAGGACGCAGAAGCCTTCTCATCTACTCACCCTCCGCAGTAGAATGCAGCAGAAACCCCCATACCCCTGCTATTGGTATCAAAGCACGAAAACATTTCTGGAAACCAAAATTTAACATATCAGGATGACGCTTACCTGAGTACATCTGTAAATATGTTAAACAATGGAAGTTCGAAAAATAATTCTGTTAACCATTGGTATGAAACTTATGATATGTGGATGGGAGACCCCCATATTCATGACTTTTCACTAGATTCTCAGGATCCATCTGAATTGGAAACCCAATCATGGCCTAGTGCCTCATCTTGCATCAAATAACAGTTTCACTATCCATAGAGATGGTCCTCAGCGCCTAGAGCTGTTATTGACCCTAGAAGCTCAACACAAAATGAACTTTCACAGCAAGAAGAGCGAGAAATACATAGTGTAGAGCTTAATCAAGCTTTTGATATAAATGATCTTGGTTATTTTTAAAACTTTTTGTTGTTTAAAAATTTTATGGATTTTAAAGCTATAGAATATTTGAACTTGGGAACTATTTTCTTCCACCAGAAAAATCATTTCACTAGAAAAATGCAAGTTTAATTGCTATTTTCACAAAGATTTTAAGCACGTTTTTACATTCTGAAAATCTTCATTTAAACAGCCTAACAAATCTTCTAATTGAGTTAGGAAGAACTTTAGAATCATACCAAGACAGATTTGTCGCCTTATGCTCTTTAAAAGAAGAACATGTATAAACTAAAAACAAGAATATTTTAAATATCACTAAAGGTTTAGAATATTTGAAAGAATCTCACTTTTTAACTGAGAAAAAAATTACAGATTTATTACAAAAACAAGAAAATCTATTAAAAGTCTTTTCTATTTTAAAATTGGGAAGACTTCTTGAAAAAGAAGATATCCACTGTATTGATTCAGAAATGTCCAAACAAAATGAATTAGTGTTGAAACTCTCTAAATCAGTACATACTCTTAAAACCCACATTGAATCATTATAATGAATAATTATAACAATCAACATTTTATGGAGGCTGAGAAATTTGTAGTTGCTTTTTATAAAGAAAAACAAGAGGCAGGATATATTTTAAACAAATTTACTGCCACTGGAGACCAAACTCAAGTATCACAAAACAATCTCATCTTGGCTCTTCTAGCAAACCTACATGCTAGAGTAGATAATATAGAAAGGAACATTTCCACCTTATTGGAAGATAAGCAAAAAGCTAGTTATTCAGTTGAAGAAATTGAGAATGCTTTTAGCAAACTCAAGGTCACAACTTCCGGAGAGATTAGCCCTAGTCAGAAGAAAAGTACCACCTTCTTCACATTTACACCTAGAACAGAAAGTTCCAAATGAATATTAGACCATTCATAGGAACTTCTCGGACAAGAGCTTTTACCTTGGTTCAATTACCACTACTCCTCAAAATAAGAATCTTTTATCTAGATTATTATTTAGAAACGAAGGAAGTCCTATTGTTTTGAAACAAATTGCAGATTTAGAAAGAGATACACAAATCTTTCTAAATAATGAAATTCAACTTATAAATCCTTCAAACCTGTATCAAACAGGAACTTGGGGATTCTAGACTGGTTTATATTACCACTCTAGAGAAGAAACTCTTAGCATTCCTACAAGAAGCCAAGAAACTCTTACTCTAACATCACAGCAATATGCCACTGAATTACTTAAGCAAAAGCATAAGTTTATTCATTTTGGCCTCCTTGTCATTGGAATTAAAGTCTTAGCAAGAAAAGAAGTTGGTGCTAAAGTTTTAATAACCCTACTTGACACCCAATATCCCAATATTGGAACATCCAATATGGGTATCACTGGGCTACATCTCAACAACAATATAGGTATTTCCTTTGTTGCTCTTGACATATTCCTAAAAAAATTCTAGAATTTGTTCAATTTTTTAAACAAAAGGATTTGATGGATGATTTGGAAACAATCTAGTTATTAGTATCCATTTCATTGGTAAGACAATGGATAATACCAGCACCAGATATAGACTAAAATTTGATTGAATCATATATGCATTAGAATAATCTAGTGTTGGATTTTTGGCTGCATTAATGGTCCCTTCAACCTAAAATGCTATTTTGAATGGAAAATTAAAAACATCGCCCCATCATTGCTTAAAATCTGAGACCAAAAAATGCAGTCACATATGTGGATGCTTCAGGAAATCTTTCTATCATATTCAGAGATTACCAACCTAATAGAAATGTAACCGATTCGGATTCTGAAACCAATGAGTAAGTTATCTTTTATGGATTGGGACGAAAAGATAATTTATCCAACTGAACTTGGCATGGGAATTCTTTGGCCCAAATAACTCCTTGAAATGGAACAAGTCTTGAAAAATATGGGACAACTTCCATTTAATGCTAGGTTAATTCATAACCATAAAGGAGACATCATTAGCTTGCTATGTGATGATTATGCAATTAATGATTCCGAATATAAAAAAATTGCTTCTCCTTTGTCAAAAGAAATTCATGTCCTTAGTGACACTATCCTTAGTGACACCATTATTGGATCTTCTCTTCCTGTCTTCAATGACACTATTGAGGAATCTTCTTCCAAAATAAGTAAAGAAGAACTTCCACCTGAGTTTAATATCACCCTTGCAGAAGAAATTGATACAACAGATAATATATAAATTAGTTCTACAATTACTCCTTTTGACTTAGTTCAACCAGCTGAAATATCAGCAAAACCTCATGTTATTTCTGCTATTTCTCCTGATATAGATCGGAAGAGAGATATTTAGAAGATTGCTCATCTTCTACATCTTCTAAAACTCATCACCTTGGCTTAATGGCAACAACTTCCCTTATGCTAAAAGTTGAACCTAACACCACGACATATAATCTGAGACATCCACCTAGAAATCCTATCACCCTTTACGATCAAGAAAGAAAGGATCTTTATACCATAGGCAAAAGAAAGCCACCAGATCCAAACTTTCAGTTCGAGTCAGGAATTCTAAATCTTGCTGGAATTCATCCACAAAATTGGAATGCCTATCTCAAACAGTGGACTGGCGTAATCTATAGGAACTACCAATCCAACCACAACAATGAAATAGATAGCGAAGCCATGATTCAAATTGTTGAGAATTATCTTGGTGATGTTGTTAGGTTGCTAATTTTGTAGCCCGAGGCAACAACATCAATAATTTTACCTATTTAATCCATAGATCATTACCATCAGTGATGTGAATACTGGATTAACCTTTAGGCAAGCAGAAGCCATTAGGGATTTGGAGCAATTGCAACTCAAAAATTGGGTTAAAGTCATTCCTTTTCTCCAAGTCTTCTTTACCCTTGCTGCTATTTCTAGACAATATTACACGCCTAAATTAAGCTTAAGACTTTTCCCTAAACTCCAAGAAGATTTAGGGAAAGAAACCTCTAAAGCTTGGAATAAGTCTGAATGGACCAATATCTTGCTAGAATATAACAACACTGGTACAACAATCATGCTCATCATTGATGAACTTAAGAAATAATGTACTTACATCAAGATAAAACGTGATCTTAAAAAAAATCACATGGGATTCTATGGTGATATCTACACCCCTCAACAATATGAGGCTCATTCTAGAAAATCTAAGCACAAACAACCTAAGATCTCTACGAAAACTCCCACCAAGCACTACTATTTGTGAAAGTCACATACTAGGAAGCCTTATTTAATTCCAAACAAGCATGTTCAAAAATATGACAAAAATTGAACATATTGAGATATTCTCACCTGTTTTGCTTATAAACAACCTGGACATTTTAGTCCACCTGTCCAAATAAGCATAATCTCTTTAGTAGAGAAGCTTGTTTGATCAATAGTATAAATGATGACATCCTAGAAATAAAATCAAATGTTTCTAAGGATGAAACCATTTATAGCATCTGTTCACTTGAAGGATTTGAGTCTGAGGAACCTCAGGAAATTGAGACTTCTTCTGTCCAACTGTTTCCCGAAGATGAACAACACAGAGTACATCTTGCCAAGTACTCTATATACAACTGTGAATCTTATTTCACTGATAATTTTATCACCCAAATGGATGTGTAGGTACCTCTTCTACTCCAACCCATGATCCTCATTTAACCAATTGTATTCATGATTAGAAAAATAGGTATGGCAGTGACAACATTAAATGTTGTAACTACAAATGGTATCCGGCCTTTAATAGACATTTCAAGTGCTTGAAATGTTTATTAGAAATTTGTGCCACTTGTATCAAATTATTATTTGATATAGATTTACCACCAAAAGTACTCTGTCACTTCCTCAACATTCTAGTTCTTCCCAGAATATGATAGTACAAAGATGATCACTTCTTAAAAATAGATTCAACCTTTTTGAAACCGAAGTTAAAAACTTCATTTTTACCTATGAGAAAGGAAAATCCAAAATGGATTATCCCTCTGGCCCTCATGATCCTGGAGACTACTCCAAAGGTATCACAATTCAGGATCAAACTCTTGAACATTTTCTAGTCACATTACAAGATAAGATTCTTCTTATCTGTAACAAGTTAATACAAAAAGACTTGCTAATCCTATGTGCTTTAAATATTAAAGGCCATAAAACGCAAGCAATTGCCCTTGTTGACATTGGAGCTTCTACCACATCATTAGACAAAAGCATAGTTCCTTCACATGCTATGCCACTCCCCCTCGTCCTCAATTGCTTACGCAATATGATGTAACCTCTATTTTCAATGATAAAGTAGCTTACAATGCTAAATTTAGCATTCAAGATAACTGTCAACAGTGGTCCCTTGAATTTCACTTTCCTTAAGTATAGGTCACTTCTTTGAAACATAGGCATATTAAAATCATGGTTGGCCTTAATTTTATTTATGCACAGCAAGGTTCCCATGTTGTTATCAAACACTACGCCTTAATTAGCAAATGGTCTATTTTGACTACTATCATATCAGAGTATGTGCTATCGGAGCGTGGTGGTATACTCAAGGAACGTAAAACCCTTCCTCCTGTTATTGATTCTTGTCCCCGTAATATACAAGGATGGGGTAAACAAAATGGAATTAATGTCTTAGCTGCAACCTTTTCGGATGAAATATCACTAGATGATACTATCCAAAAATACCTTCTAGTTTTACAAGACTCAGGAGACCCTCTTGATTCTTTGGATTATCATTCTTTTACAATAGAGGATTTAGTCTTGGTAAACAATACTAAGAATTCTCTAGCATTATTGGTGAAAATCCAATTAAATTTTGGGATAAAAACCATATTGAGTGTAAACTTGATATCATTAACCTTGATATCAGAATTACCTCACCACAGTTTAAGTATGACACGTGGGCTCAACAAGAGTTCAAAATGCATGTCACTCAATTGCTTGGACTGAGCATAATTAGACCTTCTATGTCAAAGCATTGCACCCCTGCCTTTTTTGTCCAAAAAGAAGTTGAAAAACGCGGAGGACAATCAAGGATGATGTTTGATTATCGGTGTCTAAATGATAATACTCATAATGATGAGTATATCATACCAGACAAAGATAGTCTTATTCACCGAATCCAAAGAAGAACTCGGTTCTCCAAATTCGATATGAAATTAGGTTTTTCACTGGTCAAAACGCACCCTGATTCCAAACCTTAGACAACATTTAATTGCACTGAAGGACATTTTGAGTGGATGATTATGCCATTTGGACTTAAAAATGCACCTTTAGTTTTCCAAAGAAAGATGGGTAACATCTTTGGACCTTATAAAACCTTTGTGTGCATATTGATGATGTTCTTGTTTTCTCTAAAATAGAAAAAGAACATATTGCACAACTTCACACTGTCTTTGCTCTTTTGAAAAGCATGCACTTGTTGTTTTTAAAAAGAAAATGGAGTTGTTTAAATGAGATATTGTATTTTTTAGGAGCAGAAATTGGCAATGGAACTATAAAGCTTCAGCCTCTTATTGCAAAGAAGGCTTTGGCTTCTCCTGACCAACTGATATTACCTTAATTAGATTATTCTTGGGGACTGTAAATTATGCTTGTCATTGTATCAAAAATTTATCTAGGTTAACCTGTCCTCTTTATAGTAAGACTAGTGCCACCAGATTGATTAAATTCAACACTGAGGATGAAAAGCTTGTCCAAAAGATAAAATAAGCAATTTCACCACATGGCAGTGTACTCTCTATAGCCGGACTGCGGGGAAAGCAGCTTCATAATATCACAAGGTTAAAAATGTACTACATCCATCCTATAAAAATAGGTTCAGTTTCTATTTTAATTTATCTTATATTATAGTCCAATTATATAAACGAAATTGAACAATTAATTTCTTTTCCAAATAAACCCTTAGTCTAACCATAAATAAATTTGTAGTGCATTAAACCAATTAAACCAATTTGTTCCCGGTTTCTAATCCCGTTTTTAAATGGCTGATTTTTCAATGAATTTGACAATTTATTCCCAAATTTTGGCTTGATTCTTAAATGACTTTTTCAGTGAATTGGATTGATTTTTCATTTGGTTCCTGATTTTTCTGGTCAAACAAACTGGTCGATCCAATTATTAAAACCTTGATTATCAATTGACTCAATGGATTTTTTTATGAGTGGATTTGAAAGCACCTTGTTAGATTGTTAGAAATCAAAAATATCAAAGGCAAAAATTTTCAATAATTAATGACTCTTTGGATTTCCAATTTCTCCCTTTTTTTTCTATTTTTTCCCTTTTTCCAATTAGGAAAAAGCAAACACTAATTGAAAAAGAAGAAAAAACATACTACTCCCTCAACAAGAAAACTTGTGTTGCCCTTGAACTCATCTTTGTCTTCTCAAAAGCCCAACCTTCATTGATTTCCGCAAACAAGAATCATCCTGTCACCCAAAATAATAATGATAATAATAATTAATAAATAAATAAATAAAATAAACATATTAAAATAAAAAATAAAATTTAGGCAATGATGAGATACATTGGAAAAATAATATAACTCTAAACGTTTTTCATCATAAATAGAGCTAGTCGCATGGAAGATATGTATATGAACACGCGACATTAGTTGGCCGCGGGACAAATGCAGTGTATGACCAAATGCATACCACTTATAGCACCACTTGTATGAGATTATATCACTTTCTTCTATTGATTGGCAGATCCATAAAAGAATTTATTAGGATAAGTGAATACCGTCCACATCCTAAATGTGTTCTTAGAGTTTTTGTACTAATACTTATTGAATAAGGATGTGGGTCTAATGTAATTCTGAAGTTATAAAATTTCTTATGCTCTATTTTCTTTGGTTTATTGGTTTTCATACTCAGCAAGAAATTAATTTTGTATTAAAAAATTCCTCATTCTCATTTTTATTACTTAAAAGTATCGTTCTATGAATGACAATTTAATTAGCTTTGTGCCAAGTGAAAACATTATACGTTTCAATTTGATTCTATTTATACATATTAGTAACATGTATATATGAGTGAGTAGTACGCAATAAAATTGTGATTATTGTTACAGATTAGAAGAAAAGAATAGAAAAATTAGAGAGGAAACTCATGAATTGTGTGTTTCATTCTCATCGCAAGATGTCTATTTATATACATACAAGTGTGCTACCCAAGAAACGCTTGGGATACAAGTCAAGTAATTTAGAGTGGTGGCTAAGAAAACTAATATAGGCTTCTAGGGGTTTCAGAGGTCGGATAGTCATTCACATTATAATTAATTTATTTACAACATTCCCTTTGAATTACTATTCTATCCAACAATTGTCTCATCAACAACCTCGTTTGGTAAAAACATATTGGGAAAAATCTACCAAACTAAGGAGAAAAAATACAATTAGTTCTGATGAACTTTAGAGTGTCTAAGTGCTACCTCATTAAAACCTTGCTAGAAAAACCCAATGAGACAAAAGCCTGATCAAAAGAAAAAGATTACAGCTGCTTCCCCTGACTTTAGCCAACTATGATTCTTGTGTTTAGCCATCCATATCTCTCCAATAACTTCGATAATTTGAAATTTATTCTCCTTTAGGCAGAGTATCAACTTTTCAGAAGTTTTATATTGAGTGTTGTTATCATACATGTCACAAACATTTATTATACGAAGAATATGCCTTCGCTAAAACTTACAAGGAAAAAAACCCTATGGGGAAAAATCCAAGTGAAGAAAAAATAGTACATTATTCTTTAGATATGTTATTGATGTTGTCTCGTTAAAAACTTACTAGGAAAACCCGTTTAGAGAAAACCTTAATCAAGGAAAAAAGAGGACAACACGTATCTCCCTCACATTAACTGACAATATATACAAGAATTTTTAGTTCTTTATATACTTCATTCAAGCATACCAAATCTAATGATGTATTTTCATATATTACCAGTCAAATGAAACTTTAGGTTTCAATAACACCCACCATATATTTAATACTCTTTTAACATAACTATCGATTATTATATTGTTAACATTGTAACAATATGCAAGATTGTCTTTCTATGTTAGCCAATATTCAATGTTAGTAATTTTGATGAAATTGATTCATCATCCTCACTATTTATTGAGCTCATGAGCATATGTAATCGACTATTATTTCTTGTCAATTCTATCTGATCTCAGCATACATATAACATATCAAGATCGCTTTATTCTAGTTATGATACTTTTTATGAACCTTGCCACGTTGTACTCGAGAATACATGAACTCCATGATTGATGAGTTATTTTGTGGATTAAAATTTCTTATTTCGATCAGAAATTTTTAATATCATTTGAACATGAGTCTTCTAAGTACTATAAAAATTTCAGATTTGTTTATTGTTTGAAAGGTCATATGGTTTGTTGCTCACTATAACGTTTATGCTAGCTTGTTGAAATTTTGGAATAATGGTAGCTAAACTTAAATTCTTCATATTTCTTGAAGAACTTGCTATTTTACATTAAAGAAAGGTAAGTTTGGGGTACCTTGTTTAATTGAGACACTATGGCCTTGAGATGATGATCTCATAGTCCCTTGAAGTTTCAACTTGGTTATGTACTTCATGGTTCATGCCATAATTTGGACTGGCTAGAGTTGTGGCGAAAATTGAAGTATCGAATGGTTTGAAAGTGCTCAAATTCTTTTGAGACTTGAGAAATTGATCCTTCTATAAAGCTAAATGGAGCCTATGACTTCAAAGCTTGGGACTATTCCCAAATTGGTAAAAAGTTATATGTGACACGGGTCATAATATGAATCATTACTTGTGCTAATTAATCGTAGCATAAGTTGGTGTTACAAAAGCATTACACAAAGGGATGACAATTGTAAGGAAATGTGTTTTTTATAATAGAGTTAAGAATATACTCAACAAGAATGGCTAGTGTTGTGGTTAGTATGAACCACCTATGACATGAACCTATGCGTGAAATGAAACACTTTATGGAAAAATGGTGTTGCTGAATGGAGGAATTGCACCTCGAAAGAATTGCCACTAACATGTGGATAAAGCCTATTACATCGTAAAATGTATAATTGAGATGTTGGAAATAGTAGAAAGAACTTTATTTAATTCACACCGATATGTGTGTCTTGAAATCTATACAAACAAAATGTGGCAACAAGTATTTCATCAACTTCATAAAAAATGAAGCTATAGAGAGATTTGTTCTCTATAAAAATGAAGTTCAAAATCAACTTAATAAGGTGTTGCAAAGTGATCGAGGTCTTGAGTATGAATAACCATTTGTTGAAATTTTGTGCTCAACACGGAATTTAACAAGAGTTCACTACAAAATGGCATTGCAAAAATGAGAAAATCGTGCTTTAGATGAATGCAATGCTAGGATTGTCACAGAATATGTAGGTTGAATACGTGTTGTCAACAAATAATCTGCCAAATAAGATACCCCCTAAGAAGCAAGGAAATGTCCATATGAACTATGGAAAGAGAGAAAGTCTTCTTACAAATATTTACAACTATAGGGGTGTCTTGCTAAGGTATGCATATAACAGTAGTGCATATAAGTTTCTTGTGTATGAGTTAAAGATCTGAGATATAATACTATTAGACAACTAATCTCGACTAGGGTTATCTCCATTGACTATGTGAAGTCAAAAGATAATCCAGTGGATCTGCTTTGAAGGCTCAAATTGAGATTTAGTTGGAAAGTCTTCAAAAGGAATGTGATTAAAACCCCGAAAAATATAAGTCGATACGAAGGAACCCAACCTAATTGACTAGAGATCCCAAGACCTAGGTTTAAGGACACGGTGTATAACACAAGCCTTGGTTCTTTGCTTCCTATTCTATGCATTTTTGTTTTCCTGCTGTTTCTTACTTGTGCTGCCATTTCTGTTTTCCTCTTGTTTCTTACTTACACTGAAAGTCTACTCGTTTTTGTTTTCCTGTTGTTTCTTTACTCATGCTGAAATTTTCTAACATTCATAATAATTTAAGCATTACTTACTGATACGTCTTACAATTTTGTGTATTATTACACAAAAATGAAATGGTCTTAAATTTAAAAGTAATATCAACAAGCAAAACTTTGTTGATATATAAAAGTGAAGTAAAAAAGATAGTTGTAAATATGCAACTCAACATAATAGTTGTAGAAAAACTGGCAAAATTATAATAATAAATAGATAAATAAATAATTGAAGATGTTTGGGGAGAGAGAGGGGGGGCAAGAGGGTACTATTGGCAGCATACGAGAGCGAGAGATAAAAAGAGAGAAGAGAGAAAAAGAAAGAAGAGAGAAAGAAATACATACTTTTTTTATTGAAACCTTTTTAATTTTTTTATTATAGATATATGACATTATATTGAAGCCGAAAAATATGCCATCTACTTAGCATTATTCCTATTTCATCTTTTCCTCTAACTAATTCTTTTAAGTTCTTCACTAGTATTTTCCCATATCTCGCCATTGTTTCTAGAAATGTATTTTCTAACATTAATTGGAACTGTCGTGTGCTCTTCCGATCTGTATATGCCACCAAGGCCATATATTTCATCCATAATTCTAACTCATGCTCTACATCTTGTATACATCCTAAGTCTAGCCATTTTCCTTCTGAATTAATTTTTGTTTCGATACCTCTCAAAGGTGTATATTTAGTATGCTAATTATTAAATAATGATATTTATCACCACCATCCTATGTGTCAGTACGGTATCATTAAATAATAAGTCTAATAAAATGTAGGGACATATAAAGCATTTAAATGACATAATTTAATACCACATAAACACAATGATCATCACCCGTGGAGATGAACAACACTATTCCTTGTATAATACTTTTGGTGTTATGGTATAAATTTAATTGAAGAGTGCTTTTGGTCTTGTTTTCGTGGCATATAAGCATATGAATTATTAGTTAAATTTCTTTTACTTGTTATATTACTCGCTATTTCTTCTGGACTAATTTGATTCCTTCTAAGTGTGGCTATTCCGTAAGGGTTGATGATGGTTGTTTCAAAGGTATTATAGGTTGGTTCATATTTATTTCTTCTAATTTTAAATTCTAAAATTTTATACATTTTCTTCTTTTGTTGGGTTTTCCATAAAGTTATCCTTTGTTCAATTATCATATTGATTCCTAATCTAGTTATATTTCAAATTCTTTGACAGTTATTATTCTTTTAGTTTTTCTTTTTTCCATTTCTTTATATATTTTTGTTAAGTTTTTGTTTATGATTTCAAAGTTGTTTTGTATATTTTTGAAACTTGTTGGAACTACGTTCTTGACACACCCCACCCCTAATATCTCTAAGGGTTAATCTTACCAAAGGACCCCAACCTTTGAGTTAAGAATCGGTTTTGTCCCTAACCTTTTCATTCTCCTAGGTCTCTAACCTTTCACAAATGTGCACGATAGGTCCATTTTGACACTATTCCTTAACTTTTCATGCAACATAACGGTTATAAACTTTTAACTTTTTATTTCATAAACAAAACATTTAAAAATATTAAAAATAATAAAAATTAAAAATTAAAAAAAAAAGAAAATACCCACCCCAGCCCACCCACCTCTTTGTCTTCCCAACTTGCTACAGGAAACAGTGCCACTTTCGGTTGCCAAAATCGAGGAGGGGAGTTTCCCCTCCAATTTTCTGCTGTTTCCTATAGGAAATAAGGAGGATTTACCCCCCTTAAAACACTGCCTCACAGTCTTTTCGCTGCCAGAAACAGCAGCAGCAACCTTTGCTACCGGGCGGTAGCAAATAGAGGGGACATCATCCCCAATAAACGCTGCCAGAAATGGCAGAATAAGTTGCCAAGTTGCCATTTTCTGACAGCGTTTTTGCTGCCGGAAACGACAGTAAAATAGGGTGAATATCCCCATTTGCTACCGTCTTCAGTAGCAAGTTGGGAGGGAGGGTGAGGGTGGGGTGGGGTGGGGGTGGGTGTTTTCCTTTTTTTTTTTTAAAATTTTTTTATTATTTTTAATATTTTTAAATGTTTTGTCTATAAAATTAAGAATAATGCTATTTAGCACCAGTAATGCTTGGTACCAGTATATGTGGCAACTAATGTAGCATTGAATGATAAGTGAAATTAAATAAATGAATAAAGGACCCACTTGATTTAACTTATCATTCAATGCCACCTTGATATGGTGCCGAGCACCAGTGGTGCTAAATAGCATTACTCTAAAATTAAAAAGTAAGGGTATAACAGTCATCTTCCATGAAAAGTTGATGGAATGGTGTCAAAGGAGACCTATTGTGCGCATTTATGAAAGGTTGAAGACCCAAGAGAGCAAAAAAAAGGTTGGGGATGGAACAGAATCTTAACTCAAAGGATGAGGATCTTTTGTGAAATTAACCCCGTCTCTAATATACTTGAAGTATGCCATGCGCCGACGATAAATTACAACTATGAGTTAGAATATACCGCCAAGGCTCGTGAATATACTAATTATTTTAGAAAAATTTTGATAGTATCTTCCCTAATTTGATAACAAAACCAACCTGTATAAACACCCAACATCAAACCCATTAACCCCTCACAATATAAAAATCCCTTTAATTACAAGTTACAATATTTTATATATGAAGAACTTTACTCAACCGATTAATAACAACTCCATAACAAATTCATATCAATAATATGCTACGTGGTAGCTCAAATTCTTGAAATAGTAGGCTCAGCCATAATGAATTGCCCAAACTTAAACTACTACCTGGTAAGAAAATCCTTTAGAAAATGTACGAGCTAATAAGTCCAGTGAATGGAGTTTTGTAAATAAACATGCTTTGGAGGGTTAAAATATGCCTTTTGTAAAATCTCGAATAAAATATAATAAGCCAATTCTTGATTTTCATAATTTCAAACAGGAATCCAGCGTGAATATCATCATCAAGTTAAAATCATCATAGAATAAAACATTTATAGAATCATTATAATGTTAGAGAACTTCATGAAAATTATTTCATTCTAAGAATTATTATAAAATCCACCCCAAGAGTATCCACAATCTCATGTCATCATGTAACTATCATATCAAGTCATACGCGCATAGATACCATCTTGGGTCATAGGTACCATATGACTCCTTTGCCCTAAGCTGTACAACAACTAGCTTGAGCCATAGGCCTCTTCGCATGGGTGGCAATCATCTTGTCAGCTTGAGCCATAAGCTCCTTCGCCCGTAGGTTGCATATTCAAAATATATGATACAACTTGGAGAAACTTCAAATCATTCATCATTTGAATTTTCTAATAAATCATATGTTTGAAACTTCTTAAACATCAAATTCGTCAATTTCATAAATTTCTTGAATCAAATAAGAAATTTCAAGGAATTCCATAAAAGCACTTTTGTCTTAATTTTCACAGCCATGTAAAGTCCAAAACATAATAAATTTCATTCATAAAAGAATAGAGAATTCCATTCATCAGCTAAGTAGCAATTTACGTGTAGCTCCTTTCTTATTTCCTGTAGTATAACATGTAGACTCTTAAATTTCAATTCCTTTTCTTTCAATATCTTGTTGTCCAAATAATTTCTATTTTTCATTATTTTTGAATCATTCCATTCATTCATTTTCCCTTTTTCCATTCACTTATTACACGTCTAACTTATTTAGTTATTCACAATTTAATGCATCTGCCCCCTATATTAGTACATATTTACTCTCTAAGCCAGATCACATTTTTTTCCTCTAAATTCATACCAATTCCATATTTTCTTTAACTGACTAAAGTTGCCCCATATTGTAATTGCCCTTGATGTCAATTATTTTTACAATTATCATAGGATCATATCTTTAAAATCTCAACGACACTTCTCAAATCTCAACCACACAGTAATTGTCATTTATATCATAATTCCAAGTAATATACAAGTTATTTGCTTGGTACTTATAAGGTTATCTATTCTTTGTGGTTAGAGTTTGGACAACAAACACTTTATGATAACTCAATAAATTCTTCTTTTCACTTATAATTGGAAATTGAATCTGTATCTTTATAAATTGCCCCTCTTTAAAGTCACTAATCATGCTAGTTTATCCCTCTTCCTCTATAGTTAAACTAGTATTTAACAATTACCTTAATATCCATGCCTTCTAACATAGACAAAGTAAAAAGAGAGCAAAATTCACTAAACTAATTAATTCTTTAAATTAGCCTCAAAAGCTTCAAACCCTAAAATCTCATACCAAACATATGCTTCAAGGAATCTAAATACATGTAACTTATATCAACAAACTAGCGCTCTTCCGATCTTAAAATTCATCACATGAAACTATATATATCAAAAACCCCAAACTAAACATAATGTAAAATTAAAGCTCCACTTACCTCTTGAAATCAAACGAAAATCGTAAAACCCAAGTTGATCAAAAACCCACTTCAAAATTTCGTGGCTAGCTTCACTGTTCGATGCTCTTTTTCTCTCTTTTTTTTTCCCTCTTTCGCTCGATCTTCTCGTTTGCCCGACTCCCTCTCTTGGTTCTCTATCTCTATCTTCAATCCTCACACAAGACAAATAGATATCTTGTATTCAATTCTTCATATTTGCTCTTCAAGCCACCAATTTGTTGTATAGCTCAATTTTAAATCTTTAACTTCCAAGTATATTAGATCGTTTGGTCCTTAATCCATTTAATTACTTAAAAAGTAACCCGAAAAATTAAATTAATGTATCTTAGTCCAAAATTGACATTGGCTTGACTCTTTCACCTTTGACGTTTGGTCCAAATATAAATTAGGCCTTAAGTTTAAGTAGCTATTTGGAGTCGAAGGATAAAGAAAATTTGGGATGTCACAGTTCTCTTTTATAATTTCTTCTTTTATAATTTTATCATATTTATTTGTTCTATAGGAGAAGCGGCATGTTGCCCCTATAGACTAGGCTTTATAGTGGAGACAAATGTTTTGTCATACCTAAAACTCTGTAGTCTATAACAGTGACTACAAGTCGCTTCTATTGGTCGAATGGTCATTGCTATTACTTGAATCTATAGAGTTGACAAGTGCATCATTGCTATAGGGGTGCGTATGTCTCCACAGTTGTGAACCAGAAAAAATTTGAAACTCTCATCAATTAAAAACCGTAGATTGCTCTTCCGATCTCTTTTAAGTACGACTTAGTCGCCTCTATAAGAGATATAATTAGGTTAACTTTCCTCTACTTTCTTCCCATTTTATTTCATACCATTCCTTCTCTTTTACTCACCATGGGCCGACACTACATCTCTTTGTGCCACCTGGCCACATCTCATCTTCGGACCTCCATCGTCTACCTCCCTCACATCCTCCTCTTACCGGACCTCCATATTCTACCAATCTTCACCTTTCTCATGTAGCGCGCTCTCTCTCTCTCTCTCCCTCTCTATCTATCGCGTAGTGGGCTGTCCTCCTCTCTTTATGGTGCAACTTACTCTTTCCCAATCTCTCTATCTGTCCATTACTACTCACCTATAGTAGTTTTCCCTAATTTTTGGCCCTAATTAATTTTAGGTGAAGTTAGAACAGTGACCATCCCCAAGAAAGCTGGAAGCATTTAAAGAGATCAAGAATATTAAGGACCTATTTGGTAATGGTGGCCGTCGAATTGGTGTTAGGGACTGATTTTCAAAATTGTGGTTCAAGATTTGTGGAATTTAAATTTTCAGGTGACTTTGTAAGGTGGAATCTGATTTTCAGTCAGATCGGAAGAGCGTCATTTTTTAAATTAATTTTGTTATTTAGGGTATAGATTCACATTTTTAAATATGTTAGGAACTAAAAACTTCTCTTCTAAAATTGAAGACTGGTATTTTGGTGGTTATGATAACGTAAGGATTAAAATTCACATGTTTAAATATGTATATAGGAACTTAGAGTTTCACTTCCAAAGATGGAAAGACACGTTATAACTTCATTATGCAAAAAGTTGGACATTATACTATACTATATCTTCAAGAAATGATAGCCAGAAGCATCAAAAGTGGGAGAGAATTTTGTGAAGTAGTTAAAAAGATAGCAATGAAGTTGCAAAGTAAATACAAGTTTAATGTTGCATATCACCATTCAAAATTTATTGCAATGTATAAAATTCTCCATTGACTCTAAGGTTAAAACGTAAACATTAATAGATCCAACCTTCCCGAATGGCGATACGATTTGCTAAAGAACTTTGATTTTGTTTGTAAACTTCACTTTTGGTATCTGCCTCTAAAAATCAAGAACATGAACTAATTAATTAAGGTCACATTTCTATTGCTGATATCCGCTGGCCAATGAGTTCATACATGAAGACAAGAAATCTTTAACGGTTCAACTAGAGTTATACATAGCTTTGTAGAAGATGAGATTGTTGTATGTTGAAGCTTGGGTTTCTTCACATTGACTGTACTAACAAAAATCTCCTCACTTCTTTACTTCTTTGCTTCAATTCTGTTTATAGGAGTCTTCCCATTGCATCTTGTTATTGAGGGCTGAAACTTTATTCAAGAAGAATCATGATGATGAAAAGATCAAGAAAAAAATATGTGATGCCAAAAGAATATCTCCATTCACCATCCAGATTATATGATTTTTCCATTCGCTTCATATCCATAATCAGTCTATATCTATGTTGGGAATTTAATCAATTTCCCTAAACCCGTGTGATTAAAATAGGCAATCAATATATCAAATAATAATATACATGCGGAAGCGTAAATAACACCAGGAATTATTTAACGTCGTAAAACCCCTCCAATGAGAAGGGAAAATCGACGGGGCAAACTGACAACTCCACTATCACCAAATAATAATGGGAATACAATGTTTATCCTCTCAAGATTATCGCCCTAAATCAAAAGGTAATCACACACTACCACAATCACGCAACACCGTCAAGAACAATATTCTTGGCACCACAAATAACTCATCTAATAATAGATGAAACCCAATAATCAACAACAAGAGATGAAGAAAATATCACCTAACCCGTTCCAAGAATTAACTTGGAGAAACCACCGCTTGAAGAAGTAGAACACCGAATAAAAGTCGAAATTCCTTCACACAAAATTGACGTAAAAAATTAGTGAATTATTCTTTGCAACTTTCCTCGTTTCTTGTGCGTGAATTGTGATGAATTTTTCCCTGCCTTTTCCTGGTTCCGTGCGTTTTCTTTTACTTCCTTCCGTGTCCCTTTTTGTTTCGTTTTCTGCCTGCGACTTTCGTTTCTCTCTCTAGCCGCCTTTTCATTTTTTTTCTTTTTCAGTGACCCTATCTTTTCAGCCTCAATATATATATATATATATATACAATTCCTAATCTAATTTGGCCACTATTTATGGGCTGGATTATTAAAAGCCCAACAATCTCCCCCTCCAGTCCATGAGGGAGGTATCCCAAATTTTAAGTGTATTACTTGGAATGCATACCGGCGTGACCGGCACAGAACTCAAGCTTCTACTTGGTAACTACTTTTGTCAACATGTCAGCAATATTCTTGTCAGTGTGAATCTTTTCCAACTGTAGAAGCTTCTCATTAACTGCTTCACGAATCTAATGATATCTGACATCAATGTGTTTGGTACAAGAATGATACATAGAGTTCTTACTCAACTCAAGAGCACTCTGACTGTCACAATAAATGACGTACTCACTTTGTTTCAACTTGAGCTCCTCAAGAAACTTTTTCAACCATATCACCTCCTTTCCTGCTTCAGTGATAGCAACATACTCAGCCTCTGTTGTAGACAAAGCTACGCATTTTTGCAACTTAGACGGCCAACAAACAGCTCCCCCTATAAAAGTAAACAAGTACCCAGATGTCGATTTTCTGTTGTCAAGGTCACCTACCATAGCTGCATCTGTATATCCTGTTAAAGTTGGCTGAGCTCCCCAAAAATCCAAACACAAATCAGAAGTTCCTCTGAGATATCGCATAATCCATTTTACTGATTCCCAATGCTCCTTACCCGGATTAGATAGAAATCTGCTTACCACGCCAACTGCGTGTGCAATATCAGGACGAGTACAAATCATAGCATACATCAAACTACCAACAGCTGAAGAATAGGGAATAGCCTCCATTTTCTTCTTCTCCTCATCAGTCGAAGGACTGGATTTCTTGGTTAGTTTGAAATGAGCTCCAAGGGGTGAGCTAATAGGCTTAGCCCCTTTCATGCCGAACCTTTCAAGTACTCACTCAATATAATATTTCTGTCATAACCACAACTTCTTAGATTTTCTGTCTCGAGCAATCTCCATGCCCAAAATCTGTTTAGCTGACCCCAAATCTTTCATATCAAAAGATTTATGCAAGGAATCCTTCAATTTCTGTATCAATCCTGCATCCTGGCCAACTATAAGCATGTCATCAACATAAAGCAGCAAAATAATAAATTTATCACCTGGAAAAGATTTGAAGTAAACACAAGAATCTGCAGTAGTTCTTGTGTATATCCCTGACTCATCATAAAAGTATCAAACTTTTTATATCACTGTCTTGGTGCTTGCTTTAGGCCATACAAACTCTTCTTTAATTTGCACACAAGGTGTTCTTTCCCCTTCTGTTCAAACCCTTCTGGCTGTACCATATAAATCTCTTCCTCCAAATCACCATGAAGATAGGCAGTCTTCACATCAAGCTATTCAATTTCCAAGTCTAAACTGGCTGCTAAACCCAAAACAGCTCTGATGGATGTCATCTTTACCACAGGGGAGAAAATCTCATCAAAATCAACACCGTGTTTCTGCCCAAAACCTTTCACAACCAAGCGAGCCTTATACTTCAATAAGTCACCATTGCTGTTCCTTTTGATTTTATACACCCACTTATTCCTCAAAGCCTTCCTACCCTTAAGAAGATTTATCAGCTCATAGGTGTCATTCTTCTTCAAAGAAGTCATCTCATCTACCATGGCTTTCATCCAGTGGGATTTGTCTTTATGACCCTGAGCCTCTGAATAACTTTCTGGTTCTCCATCTTCAGTGAGCAAAATATACTCAGACTCAGGATACCTGGTAGATGATATACACCCTCTTGTAGATCTTCTTGATTCTCCAATTTCTTCTTTAACAGGGGTTTGCTCCCCCTGATCAATAATCTGCTCCCCCTGATCACTAGTCTGATCAACTAGACTATCATCGATAGGAGCTACCTGGCTGCTAGTGCTAGGCTGAGATGCTGAAGAATTATCAGGTATGACACCAGGAACAACTGAAGTCATCTCCTTAGGTTGTTCGACTCTATCAAAGTCCTCAATCGTCTGATCTTCATAAAACACTGCATCTCTACTTCTCACAAGCTGTCTTTTCTTTGGATCCCAAAACTTGTATCTAAACTGTTCATCACCATAGCCAAGAAAAACACAAGGAGTAGCTCTGTCATCAAGCTTCGATCTCTGTTCCTGAGGTACGTGTACAAAGGCTTTACACCCAAACACCTTCAGATGAGAGTATGAAACATCTCTGCCTGTCCAAACTCTTTCTGAAATATCAAAATCCAAAGAAACTGAGGGAGATCTATTAATCAAATAGCAAGCAGTCCGAACTGCTTCACCCCAAAAAGTCTTAGGAAGCTTGGCTGTCTTTAACATGCATCTAACTCTGTCAAGGATGGTACGGTTCATTCTTTCTGCCACACCATTATGTTGAGGAGTCCCTGCTTCTATAAACTCATGTCGAATCCCAAAATCTGAGCAATACTCTCTGAACGCATGTGAAGTGTATTCCCCACCATTATCTGTTCTGAGACTTTTCAAACACTTCCCTGTTTCTCGTTCTACCATAGCATGAAACTGCTTAAAGCACTGGAGCACCTGATCCTTAGATTTCAGAAGATAGATCCATAACTTCCTTGAAGCATCATCAACAAATGTAATAAAATATTTGTTTCCACCCAAAGATGCTACATCACCAAGAGAACACACATCAGAATGCACAAGATCTAAACTATTCTCTTTTCTTTTAAACGTGCCAGAAAAGGAAACTCAAGTTTGCTTATCGAATAAACAATGTTCACATCGGTCTAGGGATGTACCATTGGCTAAAGAGATAACTGCCTTCTTAGCCAGAACCTGCAAACCTTTTTCACTCATATGCCCAAGCCTCTTATGCTATAAATCAGGAGAAGGATCTTCAACTGCATTTACCCCAGTCTTACAAGACTTTGCATAAGTCTTGTATTGCGTGCAACAAAGCTTTCGACTAGCGACAACTATTGAACCCTTTGATAACCTCCACTTCTGATCACCAAAAGTACTGAAATACCCGATTCGGTCAAGAGTATTTATTGCAAACAGATTAAACCGCATGTCAAGAATATGCCTCACATCCTTCAAAATTAGGATGTACCCCATATTTGTCTCCAGGTGAATGTCATCGATCCCCATGATTTTGGAATGTGAAGAGTTAGCCATATTTGACTGGCCATAATCACCTGCTCTGTATGTACTAAACAACTCAATATTTCTATAAACACGGTATGAGGTATCACTGTCAACATGCCGCTCAGTAAGAGGGTCTCCAACATGTAGGCATTGACCCACTCCGCAAGTGAGTACATCACTAGTCACGACTCCTACAGTATTTTCATCCTCTTTCTTCTGATTATTACCCTCCTTCTGCTCTCTCAACCAAATTCTGTAATTTCTTTTATAATGACTCTCTTTGCCGCAATGATAACAAGTCTTCTTATCTTTTGACTTTGACCTGCCTCTAGACTTGCTGTGACGCCTTTGCCCTTTATTCTTGCTTCTTCCTCTGTGATCATCTGAAACAAGAGCCAATGTATTATCTGAACCCACATGCAATCCTGAAGATTTCCT
>CAVNYN010268961.1:0-48946 GCA_963692815.1 Nyctanthes arbor-tristis
TGAAGAGTCAGGCATAAAGAATTTCTACTCTACCCTACATCACCCGTAAGCTAATGGACAGGTCGAGGCTATCAATAAAATTATCAAACGGACATCGAAAAAGCATTTGGAGCCTTAAAAGAAAGCTGGGCTGAAGAGCTCCATATGATTTTGTGGTTCTATTGACGACCTACCGAACCGTGACTGGTGAAATGCCTTTCTCTCTTACATACGAAACTGAGGCAATGATCACCATTGAGTTAGGGTCCCAACCTCCGGGGTGGCACATTTCAACGAAATGGAAAACGATATGTGCCTTGCCAACGGGGTCGACGTCATTGCTGAAGAAAGAGACTTGGCTGAAATCAGAAATACGACATATAAACAAACGTGTGACAGGTTCTACAACACCAAGGTTAAAACAAGCCGTTCCTAAGTAGGAGACGTAGTCTTGCGCAAAGTATTCCTCTCCACTAAAGAGCCGGTAGCAGCCCTGGGGCCTAATTGGGAAGGTTCCTACAGAGTCAAGTGAATCCTGCTAAAAATCTTGGAATGCAGAACACCTAAAAAAATACTACCAATAGCCAAGTATCAACTCTAAAAACCTTGCGCCTTGAACTATCAGGTTATAATTGGTAAATTAAATTGCTTTCATGGGCCCATGAATTTCCACGTTGAATAATTCATGAATATCTATTTAGTCTATTTAAAGTATCATACCCTTGCTTCTCTACAACCTCAAATAAGGAAAATCTATGACTAAGTAAAGGTTAAAGCAAACAAGGTAGGAACAAGCTTCCCACTAGTGACCTAACACTTGTCTATAATAGATTTGACTTATTAGCACGGGAAATTAACAAAGCAGGCTGTCCAATCAACGACCTCACATCCCGGTTAATGGTCACGCAACTGAAGTCGAGGCGAGCCCTCGGCTAGCAACCTAATACTTGCGATAATTGGCCATACAACTAAAACTAGAACAAGCATCTAGCTAAACAGCCTCACACTTGCACAAAATCCTCAATCAAGTCCATTGTACATGACCTAAATCAGAACAACCTTCTAGTTAAAGCGTCCTAGCACTTTGGCTTGAGAACTTGTCTAAAGCATTGCACAGTTAGTGACGGCCGAATTTAAATGAGCAAACAGTTGTTTGGAAACACATCAAAAATTCTTTTTACCTCATTCATAAAGGTACATGGAGATTGCAAAAAATAATAATAATAATAATAAAAAGGAAGGAGAGGCTTCAAGTCTGGTGCTCTAGGGCAAGGGCCTCACTCTCCTCACAAGCAGAAGGAGCTTCGGCCTCAGCATCCTCCTCATCCGAGCTCTCATAGACATAGTCGTGCTTAAGTTAGCTACCTGCTCCTTGAGGATAGCCCAGTGGTAGCTTGCTTGTATTCCTTTCAGCCCTTATACTTGGCCACCGCCCTAGAGCTAATCAGCTCTTCGGACGCAGCCCTGTTCCTCGCCTCCCTCAGAGCTTGCTCGTGATTCGACCTTTCGGTCGCCAACGTGCTCTCTAGCTCTTCAATCTTTCTCCTAGAGGCTTCCAGGTTGTTTCTCAACAGGGCGGCTATATCCTTGGTAACGGCAAGATCATGCTCTTTTTCCTTTAGCACCTGTTCGGCCTCCTCCTTTGCCTTTACGACCAAGTCCGTCTCTTTGGTCAGTTTCTTCATGTCCAGGATCACCCTGCGAATACGAGCTTCTGTACGCTGGTCCAAGATAGCCGAGCAACCTCGCATAACTGTGCTTGATTGAAGGTTCTCAGTGAGTGACACGGAGATCACATATTTCTCCCATTTCTTCAACCAGCTCCTGACCACGTCGCTCATGGCATCGCCAAGATTCCTAGGCAGCCTTCGAGAACATTCTCAAGTGGCCTCTTCGAAAGATTGTAGTTGAGCAGAACCTTAGGCTTCTTATCCTTTAATTTTTCCAGCGCGGCCCGGCAATTTGGTTGAATAGAGAGGAACATGCTGTTTGCTAGTAGGTCCAAAACCCCTTTCTCCTGAACCGATAGCCCCTCCCACCTGATGCCGGGACCGGAGGTAAGGAGGTAGAGGAGGAGCCAGGAGAGATGTGCGAGGGAATAGCCCACTGTCGCTTAGCTAGAGAATCAGCAACTTCAAGGTCGGCTTCTTTCGCAACCCTTTTGCCCGTGGCCTTCTCGCGAAGTCCTCTGCTCTTTCTTCTCCAAGGCTACGGCAACTCCTTCAATGGACCTTATTTCTTGAGTCCTTTCTTGCTGGTTTTCTTCTCCTATTAAAAAAAAAAAAGAAAGCATGCATCAGGTCACCGTACGTATGAAAACAGATCTAGAGCACGTTTACAACTTACTGTTGTTGGGATTGCTGTTGCTATGTTCCGACCTCAATGCTCGATCAGGGCATCCTCATTGGTAAAGTCCCTAACGTGGCGAGCTCGAGCTTCCAACCCACCAATCTCTTGAGCTAGTTCTTTGATCAAAGATATCAACTGCGGCCTATCGATTCCTGAAACAAAAGGGAGGAAAAGTTCCTTAGCCCCGAAAAAGAGTTCGTTGGATAGCCACTTACGAGCATTTGCATAGCTGGTTGCCATGCTTGTATCCTCGTGGTCTAGGGCCGACGGGGTCCTTCAGTTGCCTCTTACCCCGAACCAGCTCTCTTTCCACTCTGGGACTGAGTCTGGTACCCTCTTCACCAGATTTCCCCAGAGGCGTTGGGCCCCCGATTTTGGGCGAGCGGCCACATAGAACCAACCTTTTCCTTGAGAGGGAGAGGATTTCAACAAGTAATAGGAGTTAAAATCCTTAGGGCTGGGAAATCCCCAGCCCTTAGGCTACTACAAGGCAAAGACCCAGTTATGGTCTTCCACCCTATTGGTGGAATCTTCCCAGCCCTTAGGCTACTACAAGGCAAAGACCCAGTTATGGTCTTCCACCCTATTGGTGGAATCTACAAGGGGGCAACCCCCCAGAACTGCAAAAATGGGTCACAAGTCTGGGGAGAGGGACCCTGAACTGCAACATGCGGCCATGCATCCCCTCGGGGGATTATTGGCCCTTTTCCCATCATTAAGAAGCCACAATGCTACGACATCCGGCACACGGTACCTACGACGAACGATACGCAAATCTCCTTCCTCCACCCACGAGGGGATATCCTTCGCTGTCCATGGCAGTTCCTTCTCTAACACCACCGTCACCAGGGGACGCCCACTAGAGCTTGCCTCCGCTTCCTCCTCCTCTCCCTCGCTCTCTCTCTCTCTCTCTCTCTCTCTCTCTCTCTCTCTCTCGCTACTCAACCTAGACTTCCAGCTCCTCCACTTCTTAACCAGACTGGCCAGCACTCACTCGGTAGACCTCCCCTTCTCCAGTCGCCATTTCGCTAACCCAAGGCTACCCAAAGAAATCCCAAAAATTACATAGAAAGATTACCTTAGAAAGCGAGGATCCCTTGAGGATGAAAGCCTTATTGCAAAGTAAATAGGAGATAAAAGGGAAAATGGGAGTAAAGGAAATCGATCTAAATAAGGTTGAGTATGGCATGATGACCGCGTGTTGCTTTGGGAAGCGAAAGGGAAACAATCAAATTAATGATTACTGCCCTTAAGTCTCTGAAACACGCCATTCTGCCAGAAGAGTGACAAGTGGCTAAGTGCACCATCTCAACTGTTTCAAAATTCAAAGAGTCTGATTTCGAGCGGCAAAAAGTTTGAAGGGAATTATTAGCGAGGCTTCAAGGCCGCTAACCCTAAAGATAAAAAACAGTGACTTTGAGGGAGCATTCTGTAGCCACCAGGTCACAAAGATCAACAAGAGTCAAAGGTCAACAATGGTGAATAGTTGCAAGGTCTTGGAAATCGGCTCCAAGCGCTTCATCCAACTTAATGGCCTAACGATCAAACGACCAAAAGATCTAGAGAGCCTGTTTTTGGTGCCCTAAGAAGCAAACCTCCATTCTAGTGTTCTCACGGTTCAGGACGTCTAAGCACTACGCTAATAAGCTCACAGTGCCCCAACCTAACGCCGCGACTTGACGGGCATGGCAACTAAACACCTGCTTGGGAACCCACGCGCAGAGCCTTATCGCTTACAGCTGATGAAACTTTAACATTGAATGCAAAGTGACGGCCACTGGCCCCACAGATGGCTTAAGTAGCCATTAGTCGAAAAGTAAGGGTCTAATCCGAATTGATATGACCCATAGGTCATTCTTGTCGGCTCAGCATTAAATACATATAATCATACCCCCATGTAACTAGCAAACTGGCATTATAGATAAAGGCAAACGGTACTAAAAGGTTCTTCTTGTCTTTTGGCACATTTACTATCTTCCATTTATTATAAACTTTCCTTATCTTTACACATTAACTGCAAAAATCGATTCAAATACGAATTTTCCGCGAATACAAATTTTGTTTGTTGAGTCGAAGATTGAATTTGACATCTACAAAAGGTTTAGAAAAACTACTCATAACAAAAATAGCAAAAATGGATGCATTCAAGAATAATGACACTAAACAATTTGAAATACTAATAAAAATAAGTACTAATGGATTATGGAAAGAACAAAAAGTAATAATAGACACTAGAGCATTTATATCTTACGTAAAGGAAAGAATAATAGATAACCTAAAATTAAAAACAACCAATAATCTAATCCAAATACAAGATTACTTTTGAGAAATACATACATTTGAAACTTATGTAGAATTGTCTATAAGAATAAATAAAATAAGTGAACTAATAATAAATATGTATGTAGAACATACAAGAGAAGTAAATACAGAATTGCTATTAGATACTGACTTTTCAGAACAAATAAAACCATACCATATACAAAATGACAAGATAATATTAACAACAAAAAATGAAAATCTAGTATCAACCTAGACTATTATGAATAAGATACAAGAAGAAGAGAACATATACATATTAATAAAAATGAACTATAAAAGATATCTTAGTAGAAATTACCATACCCTATTTGATACATGAGAAGCATCTACTATGTAGCGACTAGAACTTTCTTGATTGAAAGTTTCTATTTTAAAAGATTTTAAAAGAATTTAAACTTACCACTCTAACTCCTTATTTCATAATTGGTCACAACAAAAATTTTAAAAGAAATTTGTGTCGCTCTTCTTTTTTTCTTTTTTTTTTTTTTAACTTCAAACAAAAATGTGAGTTTATAATTAATTAGATTTTTATTTCCGAGTATTAGACTCAGGTCCAATCCATTCTTAAGTCCGCTATTTAAGAATCTCTTTAGTTCGGCCCAAACTGTAAAGTCTTGTAAAATAAATGTTAAACCCAAAAACTTTAAAGTCTAAGATGTATTCTTAAAAGCTCAAATCATTTCTCTTACATTTGAGCCAAGTGTTAGAATCCAAAGTTTTCATTAGCCCAAGTTTGAGCCCAATTTAAAGCCCTCTTTCTTTATTAACTTAGCCAACCAACTTAGACCTTTCCAACCCCAGTTTGAACCCACGTTGAATTCCCTCAGATTTGGTTAACTGATATTAAAGTTGCAGCCAGAGCACATCCCTCTTCCCGATCTTTCTGAAGCAAAAATTTTCCCGTGATCTGCCCCACGTTTTCTAGTACATTCATCCGCATATATGTGCGCAGTTCACTCTTACTCTCAGTCACAGCAGCGGAGAAATACTCAAACGCCCAGAAAACACAAAATTCACCGACCAATTCCCAGCAAATAGATCGGGAATACAAACATACACAACACACACACATGCACATATGTTTGTCATGCAATTCACAGGAAATTACACCAAAATTCAAGCCTTCTTACAGGTATACACACACACACATGTTACATTGCATTTATACACAAACAGGCAGTCTCTCTGCCCTCCTTCATTGCCTCGTTCCGCAAAGCAAGCCGCCCAACATTGAACCCTCAAAGCTTCGAACCTGCTGCTCCCGTTTGAACTCTAAAATTCGACTCCGATTAGCCATTCATCACTATCGTCCGCTCATCCTCGTTCACCCAATTGTTCAAACCATTTCAGGAAAAAAAAAAAAGAATCAAAAACCAGAAACACAGATGCAGCCGCGCACCACCGCCGACTGCCGGCCCTTCAGCCAAAACCCACAAACAGAACACCAAAAGCCAAAGAGCCACTCGAACTTACCTGAGGCCGAATTCTCTTGACCAAACTCGACCGCGACTCACTGCCTCCTCGCAAACCCATTACTCAAACTGAGAACCACCATCGCGAACCAAAGCCTCGATTCGAACATATCACTCGAACGCGACTCGCCGCCTTCATACGACCTCTACCGTGAACTCAGCTTCGAACCCAAACCACGAACCTCCATTGTCGACCTCCGTTCGACTCTGCCTCGAACCCGCAGCCTCTTCTTGGACCTCCATTCACCGTTGACCGAACCCATAGGGACCCACCAAACTCCTAGGAGCCATTCGCACCCAGACTCCATCGATCCCCCATTTCGCCTCTGCTCTCTGTTCCTCTACCGATTTGGGGCCAAATTCTGATATAGGGATTTGATTTTAATTGAAATCCCATTTCATTCCAGCCCTTGAGTTCCCTTAGTCATTTATTCTAGTTCCCGTATTTTATATGTAGTCATTCCAGTCCTTTCATTGTTATGGGTGATCAAGTCGGCTCAGAATTTTTATTTCACAGCAAAACCGCCCATATCCTTCTGCCTTAGTGGATTTCAGCCCCCAAATTTATTAGTTCACTCATTTCCGTCCCAAAGTTTTCAGTTTTGTTCATGTTATCCCCTAGAGTTTGGAAAACTATGCTTTGTTCCCAAAGGTCTTGCAAAATTATGTTTTAACCCTAAACTTTTTATTAAGTTATGTTTTAACCCAAAACTGTCAATGTTTACTTGTTTTACCATAAATTTCAACTTTATGATTTAGTCCCATAGTTTTATTTAATTTTAAATATTTTAAAAAATTCTAACTTTAGTTATAAAATATTTTGATAGACGAGGCGCGTCACCTAACACATAATTGACTGCCCGTTAGCTCAAACTAAAAAAGAAAAGCAAAATTAAAGTAGATTCCTTACTAAAATGTTTTCCAAGGATCTGTGTGCATGTTCTTATTAAAATATAATGCAATTACATGTTATGCATTTATATATGTGTTTATGTGATTTATGGTAAGATATGAAAGTATGTGCATAAGTAGCTCACCTTAATCAGGAGCCTACTGACTTGGCTCACTTTAACCGAGAGCCCGCAGGCCTAGCTCATATTAGTCAGGAGTTCTAGGCTTCGCTCACTATTTTGGCGGGCTCACTAACATAATAGCATGTGTACATGTGTTTACTTGCCTAATATGAATTACATGTTTAAAAATTTGTACATGAGAATCTACTGAGTGTCTGAAACACTCACTTTTTATTTCAAAACACCTCAGGTCTAGGAAATGTTTCTGTTGTTTGAATAATTATTAGCAGAGTCATTATTTCAAACCTACACGACGCTCTTCCGATCTCAAACAAAGGTCATTTTAGAGATTATTAAACGTTGGTTTTTATGAAATGTTATGTTATATATTCTATATAAGAAAAAAATTCTACACTTATTTATATAAGTGTCAAATTTCCGTATTTATTAAAGAAATAGTAAGAAGTTTAGTAGCGTCTCAGATGCTTAAAACTCGAGGCGTTATATAGTATATTTATAGAAAATGTTTTGCCCCCAGATATGTGGACTGAAAGGAAAAGTAATGACGAAAGAATTATACTAGCCGGTTTTGATGGTAAAATAAATTTAATAACTAAAGTAGCAAGAAATGTAAAAATATAGATAGGAAAATATGAGTTACAGACGCCTTGTATGTATTAGTTTAATGACATGACAAGAGGAAACAATTTCATCAAGCAATATTACCCTATTACAATAGATGCGAAAACAATACTTTTAACTACTCCATGTTGTCATATAGCTATAGCAATAAGAATCTATGAGCCATATAGTAGAGAAAAATACCTCACGTAGCAGCGCAACGTGGTGAGGATAAAACTAAAATAACAGAATTTATGCCAAGTAAAAATAGGATAAACCTAGTAAAAGAACATTTTGACCAAATAGCAACAAAATAAAAAAATAAAAAATAACAAAATGATTACTAAAATTTTCTGGTGATAATCCACTAGAAAAATGGGATATAAATAAATTTGTGGCAGAAATACTTGTAGAAAATGAAACTAAAATAATTAGCATAAAACCAATTAAACACACTCCAAAGGATTTGCCAAAACTTGCGATCCATGTTACGGAAATGTTAGAAAAGAAATTTATAAGGGAATCTAATAGTAAACAGATAGTCCAGCCTTCCTAGTAATGAAACATTCTGAACAAAAACGAAGAAAATCTAGGATGAATAAATTATAAAAGGTTAAATAAGTATACTAAAGAGTTGAAATTTCCAATTCCAAACCAGTACATTTTATTTAATTAAATTAAAGGAAATAGATATTTCTTCAAATTCGATTTAAATTCTGGATTCTATCAAATAAAGTTTAAAGAAGAATCTAACCACTTAGCAACTTTTGCAGTACTCCAAGGATTTTATGATTAGTTAGTCAAACTAGGAAGTATGTATGCAACTTAGCTAAACACTTAACCCCTTTACAAAAAAAGCTTAAAGGAAAAACAAGAGGGACATGGTATGAAGACGACAAAGAAGAAGTCTAAAAAATAAAAGATCTTTGTAAGCAATTAGCATAACTAGAATTACTATCTAGAGAATGTGAATGGATGATAGAAATCGATGCTTGTGAAATTTCATGGGGAGCAGTACTAAAATATAAGTATCCAAAGGAAACTAAATAAAAAATCGCACAGTATACTAGTAGTACTTTCACACGAAAACAAACTAATTATCATATTAATGAAAAAGAATTGTTACTTATTAAGATGGCAATTAGAAAGTTCGAATTATTTGGAGTAATAATAACAAAATTCAAAAATTAGAACTGATAATACATAAGTAAAATATTGGCTTACAAAAGAAATATACCCTACTATAGCAAATAAATTATTAATAAGATAGCAAGTATAATTGAGCTATTATGATTTTGAAATTGTTCATATAAAAGGTACTGTTAACGTTATTGTAGATTATCTATCTCGTAATAGAGGAAATATAAAGCAAGTTAGAAGAGAAAAACATAGCTATTGGAAGAATTAACGTCAGCCATATAAATCAATATAACAAGCGAGCATCATGTATGACACAAATAAACCAGCTAAGTGCAAAACTTGAATATTACAAATCAAAGGTGACATCCCTTGAATATATGTACAAAGAAGAGGTACAATCTTCTTTATAGAAATATCTATTTGAAAAAGTAACTCTTAAGCGTGAGAGAGAAGCACAATCTAAATCTCCAGCTATTGTAGAATCTTCCTATGAAGAGAAAACTATTGGCAAAGCTATGGACCAACTAATGACACTTTTTCAGAAGTAGCCGAGAAACCAGCAAAAGAGCTATCAGGAAGGAAATAACAACAAATAAGCTGCATATGTATTTGACATATGTGGAATACCTGAACAAGAGGACAAGAGAAGTTGGTTTATAACAATTAGTCATTAGAATATCAACAAAGCAATTATATTATCAGGAGCAGAGCAAAAAACAATAAGAGATCTATTTAACAAGGGCCTTATTCAATACATCTACCAAGGCAGGGACTTGAAAGACGTGTCATTACTCCCGAATCCTATCAAAGCAGCTATCAAAACGTATTTTAGGATTACTAAAGCAGAAATGATCTATGTTAGATTTTACTCAGCTATACCAGAATTTATTGAAGAAGTTTATTTAAGAGCAGAGCACATTGTTAAGATTTGAATTACCAGTAAAGCTATAGTAGGAGAATCTAAAGTGAAGGGATTTGCTAAAGAAAGCTAGGTGTGATTTTTTTCTAGAAAAAAGAGCTCTACCATACAAAGTGATGTATACAGAATTAAAAGAGATACTAGCTCAAGAAACCAATGTTTGGGTCTATCACTCAAATGACAGAAAAATACTAGTTTATAGTATGGCTCGTACAAGATGGAATAGTAGCCAAATATGGAAGTTAAGAGAGTATGATGAGTATATACTTGTAAGTAATCTAGATCTAAGCAAAAAATGCTTACAAACATTTACACCAACTGATGGAAGTAGAAGTAAGCCACCAATGCAAGTGAGGAAGAAGCTCATTTACCAGAATAAAGATAAAAGCACGTGCAGGCAAAAAGCTAACCAAAATTTTATGCAAAAACTTATCCATCAAATTGGCAGAAAAATTCAAGATGCAGACAAAATCACCTATCTACCCATGAAGTTAGTGAAACACAAGGAAATAATAAAGGCATGAGGAATCAAGCTAAGACCACATGGAATCCCATAACTACTTGCATAACTACATAAAGCAAAGAATACCTCAGAATCTGTAATACCTTGAAATCAGAAAAATACGTGTCGTAGCTCTTAAAATACTTCTCATGTATAAAAAGAGGAGAATCCTACTTATAGCAACTACAAAATCATCACCCTTTGTATTCAAAAGCGATATAGAAAAAATTCTCTATGTCCTCTCTTTTTACTGTATTTTTGTATCTTTTGCTTTATTACTCAAAGAAGAACTTGAGTGATACAAAAAGGGTAGTGGAGAAAGACAAAAATTATTAAAGAAGATCAACACAAAAGGTATGAATAATTGAATACTTCATATTGTTATATAAAGCCACATTATAATTGATAGTACTCCATTTACTTATGGGTTCATGAGTTAATTTTTATAAAACTTTTTTGTAGAAGACTACACTCAGATGTAGGAAACGAAACTGAGTTGTACTGAAATATTTTGAAGTGTTGTTTTTGCGTAGACGTACCCATAGGCAAATTAATTGCTATTATGGGAGTGGGAGGGATTAAAAGAAACACATAGAGCAGGGTGTGTGGCTATGTCTACCTTGTCCACCAACAATAACTGAAATATTTTTGGTCAAAAATCTTCTAAGAACCGATTTACAAAAAAGCGTGGTGGACCCCATATGCAGAAAGAAGTATTACTAAATTACATGTGATGGATTATATATCATTTCTAAAATAGCACTTGTTTATTTTACAGTTTATCGATTTTTTTTTTTTGTAAGTAATTTTAAGAATATTTTATCAAATATTAAATAGAGAATTAAAAATATCTAGAGAACCTCTAAATCCAACTTTTAGTGCATTGTACCCGGAAAACATAGAATTATCTCTGATCTAGAAGAAAAAATAGAAGAATTAAATGTAATAATTGAAGAAAAAACTTTAACATATAATAACAGGTTTAAAACATTTTATTGCAATAGTTTATATTTTATAATATAAATAATACATCGGAGAACCAAGAATAACAGGATAAAATACAATAAGGGCATTTAAAACATTACACTTTAGAAAATTTTGTTTTCTAGCTTTGTGATCAAAGAGGTGGGCACAAGTTGCGGTTAATGTAGCAGGATAAAATTTTTACGCATGAATTGCATATGTGCACCTTAAAAGTCATTCACGATGGACAAAAAGCCTGCCCCTAAGTCCTAATATATCCTTAAACGGAAAACAGATAGTGTCGAAGCAAATCGGGCAACCCACATACGAAAGAAGATTGCCAAACAATATATAAATGCATACAAATCGGTATCTTTCCCAGAACTTAGGAGAAAGCCACATGATAATAATTAATTATAAATATAGAAAGTAAGATCAACAAAATTGGGTAATAATCCAAGCAAAATTTGGAAGCAACTTATACATTGCGGAAGACGTGCCCACCACCGCGTCACTTTGCAATCTGTCGACTTCATAAGTCGTGCCACGTAGAGAGTCCTATGAAGCCATTCAACCCTGACAAATTTTATTAAAAATGAAAAAGACCAAATCTCTTGCATTCTCAAGCTCACCAGCCTATATACATTGATTAAGAGTCGATGGAAAACAAAAATCATTCAATTAAATTTCGAAGAATAAAAAGAATAATCATGTTTCACTAATGAATGATAAAAATATTCCAAGTGATTAAAAATATTACAATTGTATAGTTTTATTTTTTTATTTTTATTTTTGACCGAGACACTTGGATAGTTTTCTTTTAGTTTAATTAATTAATTAATTATAAGCATATCTCCACAATCATGTAAATTAAAATTTGCAGACGGCAATTTTCCAGCAGAGGCTATTAACAAATGGTTGTTTCTCTCTTTAAAGCATGCAAATCTATTGCAAAGAGAAATCAATATCCAAGACAGGTTCTACATTCTTAATCATTAAGAAGCAATTGATGGAAACAAATTTCATCGCAGCCCTCCATTAAAGGCTAATTGGCTGAACGATCAGCAATTTTTTTATGAATAATGCTATGTAGCACCAGTGGTGCTTGACACCAGTCTATGTGGTAACTAATTTCATCGCAGGCCTCCATTAAAGGCTAATTGGCTAAACGATCAGCAATTTTTTTATGAATAATGCTATGTAGCACCAATGGTGCTTGACACCAGTCTATGTGGCAACTAATGTGGTATTGAATGATAAGTGAAATTAAATGCATGAATAAAGGACTCACTCGATCTTGACTTATCATTCAATGTCACATTGATATGGTGCTAAGCACCAGTAGTGCTAAATAGCACTACTCTTTTTTTATGGAAACAACTTTCATCGTATATCTCCATTCAAATGATAAATAATAGCAGCAAATTACATAGGCAGAGCTTCCCTTTCTATGGCAATTTAACTAAGATATACGTCTTTAACAATAGAAAAGACAAAAAAGGAATCAAAACCAATATAATTATGGTGTACATCTTTACCAGAAGTAAAATTTACCGATTACAAATTTGCTCACACTGCTCCAAAATTTATCGAATCTCTGTCTTCGATCATGATATATTGCATGCAAAATGCCAACCAAAAAATCTTACCATCCGGTGAGAGGATATGCAACAATTACATTGCAACTCAAAACTATTAGGAAACAAATACGGAGAGAACTCACATGTTCCTACAAATTGGACCAAGATACAACTTCTGATATCCAAAAGATTCTACTAAGGGAAATTAGCTGAAATGGCCGTTCCCATATAAAAGTTTAGTGAAATAGCCAGATCGGCCAAAAAAGGGCGAATTAAGAGGTGAAAAAAATTGAATAAAAAAGTTATAAAGCCAAATAACAAATTAGCCCTTTTCCTTCCCAAATCATTCTTCCCTTCTTGCTGCAATCAAGACATGATAATCATCCAGTTTTTCCTCTCATCGGGCTCTGCTGGGGTTACACTACTGGATGACAATTGAAGACATTGGCTAACAAAACGAGTTCTCTTCACCTAGCCCTAATTCGTCACCCCAAACCTCATATTCAATATCTCTGTCTCCCCACCCACCACGGACTCCCACCGACCTGCTTATCTCCGGCGACTCTACCCAACCGGACGACAAATCTACACAATCGAACAGCAAATTGGCAGTTTCAGTGTGTCGGTTGCTGACAAAGAAAATAGATATTTAAATTCAATTGGGGTTCATCAGGGAGTCTTCAGTGATTCTACTATTGAGTTGGGAAATGAATTGGTGGGTTCTTGTCTCCTTGGAAAATGAGTCAATCTTTGATTGAATTTTTTATCTTAATTGGTTAATAGAATAGAAGAGGACGTGTGGGTATCCAAAAATTTAGTGTTCGAGTACTGAATCGACAGCCTTGAGGAAGTCTCTCATCTTGCTCCATGTTGAAGCTATCGAAACTGATTTTCCACTCTAAGAATCAATTGTCTCAGAAGAAGTTATTTGCTAAAGCTCCTGATGGTTATTTATGATTGCGTGGTATGAGTACCAAGGCTATTGGTGCATCTGCCGTTAGACAAAATTTTTCACCTGATGGGAGACCTGGAACTAAAATATTTGCAACCTATTCAATTTACAAGGGGAAAGCTGCATTTTCGGCCTCCCATATTCCTCTAACATTACTAATAAATTGGATTCTAGAACTTTCCGAGTTGATCACTGTAGTGTTATTTTTTTGACATTTTAGCTTGCTATTGGTAAGCGCAAGTATGATTGGGATAAAAGGCAGAATTTTTGTTTTATCAGCCATGGAGGCAATGATCCAGTTAGCAATTGAAGTGCTCTTGATGGCTTTCAAAAATTTTGATCTTGTTGTCCAATGCTATCTTTCTTCATTTTCCTTGTATACTATAAAGATTCTCTAGAACTATGGGAAGATATTTTGTGCAAGAGCCAATTTTTTTTAGAGGACAAGAATAAGTTGAAGAAGACATTTTGGTGGATTGGTTCATTGGTTGCTCTGTTTGTTGACCTAGGATTTTATATAGGACCAAGTTGGAATTAGAGAAAAATAATATGGGATTGGAAGGGACCGAAGCCCTTTTACCGGGTGGTCGAGGGCAGCGAGCCTGAAAAGTTTTTTATACTATAAATTTTTGAAAATAAAATTGCGCTAGAAATTTAGGATACATAAAAATTTTAAAATTTTTTTAATGAATATGAGATGTCATTACACATCTATCTGGACTTTCCAGGAAGAGCAGAGCTCTAAATTCAATTGATAAGTAGATAACAGCACAGTTGGTGTTGCTTACCTGAGCATAACAGATAATGTGTTGTTATGATCATAAGCAATTCGAAATGGCTATACAGCCTACCGAGTAACTACTACAAGAGCAAGACCAACATATCTAATGAGATTCTCATTTATTCTCACAATTATCATGCCAATGTGCTCGACAAGTGAGTATTGCAACGCTTTAGTAAGTAACATCTATGTCGAAATTATTGAGACATGGAGTTAGGAAAGTCCAATCAACCCCCCATGTTTTAAGGAATGCGAGATGTCGTTACACCACAAGTACGAGATTGTGGAGAAATGAGAGCTCCAAAACCACCCGAGAAATAGATAACTGCCCCCTTGGCATACGGTCTTAATACTAACGAACATCAGTCTGTTATAAGTATAATCGATGCAAAACCCGCTCCCGACATACCGAGCAACTAGCACGGGACCAAGATGAACATATCTAATGAGATTCTAACTTTTTCTCACCACTATCATGCCAATGTGCTCAACAAGTAGGCATTGTAACGCTTTAGTAAGTAACATCTATATCGAAAGCATTGAGACTTGGAGTTAGGAAAGCCCAATCAACCTCACATGTTTTAACGAATGCGAGGTGTTGTTACACCACAAGTACGAGATTGTGGAGAAATGAGAGCTCCAAAACCACCTGAGAAATAGATAACTGCCCCCTTGGCATACGGTCTTAATACTAATGAACATCGGTCTGTTATAAGTATAATCGATGCAAAACCCTCCTGACATACCGAGCAACTAGTACGGGACCAAGATGAACATATCTAATGAGATTCTAGCTATCATGCCAATGTGCTTGACAAGTGAGCATTGTAACGCTTTAGTAGTTAACATATATATCGAAAGTATTGAGACATGGAGTTAGATAAGCCTAATTAACCTCCCATGCTTCAATGAATGTGAGATGTCGTTACACCACAAGTGCAAGATTGTGGAGAAATGAGAGCTCCAAAACCACCCGACATATAATGGATGTTTCAATAAATAACTACCCCTTTGGCGTACGGTCTTGATACTAATGAACACCAGTCTATTACACGTATAGTGGCGATCTGCAAAACCCGCTCCCGACATACCGAGCAACTAGTATGGGACCAAGATAAATATATCTAATGAGATTCTAACTTTTTCTCACCACTATGATGCCAATGTGCTCGACAAGTGGGCATTGTAATGCTTTAGTAAGTAACATCTATATTGAAAGTATTGAGACATGGAGTTAGAGAAGCCTAATCAATCCCTCATGTTTTAATGAATGTGAGATGTCATTACGCCACAAATACAAGCTTGTGGAGAAAAAAGAGCTTCGAAGTCATCTGAGAAATAGATAACCGCCCCATTGGCGTTATAGCCTAAACACTAACAAATATCAGTCTTTTATAAGCATAATGGATGCGAAACCCCTTCCGACATACCAAGCATCTAGTACAAGACCAAGATAAACATATCTAATGAGATTCTAACTTTTTCTCACCGCTATCATACCAATGTGCTCGATAAGTGGGCATTGTAACACTTTAACAACTAACATCTATATCGAAAGTATTGAGACATGGAGTTAGGAAAGCCCAATCAACCCCTCATGCTTTAATGAAGGTAAAGTATCGTTACACCATAAGTATGAACTTGTGGAGAAAGAAGAGCTCTGAAATCACTCGAGAAATAGGTAACTGCTCGCTTGGTGTTACGCACTAAAGACTATCGTCCATCGATCTGTTATGATCATAATGGATGTAAAACACATTCACAGTAGACTTAGCAATTAGTCCTGGATTAAGATGAACATGTCTTGTGAGATTTTAAGTTTGGTCACCCCTTATCATGCCTATACACTCCAAATGTAGGGAAGATGTCGAAGTTGTTAACTAATATCTACGTTAAAAGCATTTGGACATAGAATTAGGCAAGCCGAATAGACCCCATACTTTTAATGAAGGTGAAGTGTCGTTACACCACAAGTATGCGTTTGTGGAGAAAGGAGAGCTCTGAAATCACTCAAGAAATAGATAACTGCTTGCTTGGTGTTACACACTAAAGACTAACGTACATCGATCTGTTATGATCATAACGGATGTAAATCCCCCTCCTAGTAGTTTAAGCAACTAGTCCTTGATCAAGATGAATATGTGTTGTGAGATTATAAGTTTTCATCATTGCTGTCATGCCCATGCACTCCAAATGTAGAGATGATATCAAAGTTGTTAACTAATATCTACGTTGAAAGCATTGAAATATGAAGTTAGCCAACCCTACCTCCATGCTTTAATGAATGTGAAGTGCCGTTACACCATAAGTATGAACTTGTGGAGAAAAGAGAACTTCAAAATCATTTGAGAAATAGATAACTACTTACTTGGCGTTACACAATAAAGACTAACATGCATCAGTCTATTATGATCATAACGAATGCAAAACCCTTTCCTAGTAGACGGAGCAACTAGTCCTGGATCAAGATGAATAGGTCTTGTGAGATTCTAAGTTTTTGTCATCGCTATCATGCCGATGCACTCCAAATGTTGGGAAGATGTCGAAATTATTAACTAACATCTAAGTCGAAAGTATTGATGCATGGAGTTAAGCCAAGCCCAATAGATCCCCTCATGCTTTAATAAAGGTGAAGTGTCATTATACCATTGGTATGAGCTTGTAGAGAAAGGAGAGCTCCAAAATCACTCGAGAAATAGATAACTGCTTGCTTGGCGTTACGCACTAAAGAATAACGTACATCGGTATGTTATAATGCTACTAATGCTGTTATATGTTCTGTATAATAGCACTAGAAACGTGATTTCCTTCAAGGGGTAAATTAGATATTTTATATTGTATTTTATTATTATTTGAAGGAAGAGGCTAGTTACCAAAAAATTTGTAATGGTATGCCTCTTAAATAAAGTTTTATGTTGACTTGGCCATTTGCACAAAGACCCCATCTATTTACATCATCATAAATAAAAAAGAAAGAATTATCCGGGGCTATAGTTTCAAGAAACAATCCTTCAGTAGGTTTTTACTCATACTTATTTTTTGTTTGTTAATTGTATCGGAGTTCTTCATAAATAATTTCATTCCTTCGGGAGTATGAAGTCCTACTCAATATGTTAGATTTTACAAAATTTCTAGTTTGTAATTTTGTACTTGTTAAGTTGACCTGATTTTTGAGATCGGAAGAGCGTACACAAAATGCATTGAACTACTCAGTGCTTAATATGAAGAAGCAGAGAATTGAAGAACAAGAAAACCGAGAAAGTTTATGGGTTGAAGTTCAGAATTTTTGGGCTTTGGTTTGAAGGAGTAAAGAGTTCATTCCAGTTTTGGGTGGGTATCCATTCCTTCTTGTTTCCTGTTTTCTAACACGTATTTAGTCAAGCTTCTTCTATGTCGTATAGTTTAATGTTGTAATATTTAATTTCTAATTTAATTTGGAATCTAAAAATACGTGTCCTATGTACTGTAAAAACTCAAAAGCCATTACATTAAGAAAGCCAGACAGAAATTTTCATTATAATTTCTTCGAAGTTTCGCACATGCTCCCATCATTCACAATAAAATTGGATTAATTAAATGCATCTAATTTTGAGTACTTTAAAGGTCATGATCTTGTTTCAGAATTACCCAACATCATTCAATACCTACACTCGACTATAGAATATTTTTCTCTATTTACTCCTTAAGCGCCCCATTCTTATTGGTATGTACAAAGTATATTTGATTAAATTACAGAATTGATTAGCATTACGAATAAAACAAGTGCCTAAGATGCATGATTATCATAAGGTACTATGAAATAGCATAACTATATTATGTTGCATAGACATGTTGTCACACCCGCACATACTTCTTATAACTTCTACTATTTATGTCATTTGATAAATTAACGGTAAATAAATAACCTGATAAAATTTTTGTCACCCAATTAAAATAGAAGTACAAATATTATGACTTACTAAAAGCATTAATTCTAAAATGTGACCGCAACGTGAATTCACTTTCATTCCAAAGTTTGGATAAAAAAATATTTATAGTGTAGTTTAGCTGAAGAGACTTTAACTCTGTAGGTATCATGACTACATTTCAGGTAGGTAATTAATTAGGAAGCGAGTATAGATACTACAATTTATTTGTTGTTGCAACTACTTAGAAAACCGAGAAATTTTATAGAATTACTTCTTGGTTGGACAATTTGTACAAAAATATAAAATTACTAAGACATTATTTCTTCTCATTTCCTTTTGATAAAAGGACAATTAGCAAATATAAAGTAGAACTCAACTTTATTTAAAGTATCTAAATCCATAACTTCGTTAATATCATATTAGAAATAAAATACATAAAGATAATACTCTTCTTTTTACAAACATAATTATATTAAAAGATTTTACTTTAGAATATCACAATGGTCCCACTTATTATAGCATCATAACGATTATTCTTCATAACCCCGAAGGTCCATTTCCCTATGACGTACAAGTAATTGCCATCCTCTAGAGACACTATATAAAAGCTTGAGTTATCCTTGTAAACTTTTTTTTCAACACCTACTATTAGTAAAATGGAATGGGTGAACCAAAGGTCCAGTGAGCAATATTAACACATGCAACATGATATTTGAAAACGTGAAATAATTTAAAAAGTTTCCTTTTTCTTTTGGAAAACATGACATGACTTTTTGGCCTTGGTTGCACATGTTGATCTTACCCCGAGCGCTCTTCATAATCATAAAAATAACATGAATTAGATATACATAAACTTGTAAGCATGATCATAAGCTTGAACCTTAACTCATAGGCACGATCATAAGCTTCAACCTTAACTTGTAAGCATGACCATAAGCTTGAACTTGTGCACACCGTACATGACACTCCCGGTACAAAAGTGACATGTTAATCCGATTTAAGCATAACATACTTGACTTGTAGAGGTAAGATTTAACTAGTGCCATCCATGAAAAAGTTTTGATGCTCATGATATATTTGTAATGGCAACATCTTATACATGACATATGTAAATACATGACTTTTAATATCATAACACTTTTTGTAATTGTCATGAACTTTTAATAACATCATCTTATAGATACCATACATAACATCTCATATCAAAACATTATACTCATTTCACTTTATAAATATTGTGTAAAAGTTTACAATTCATCATTCAAGATACATAAAAAGATATAATACTTCCAACCACCTAAAAGAGCACACAAGGAAGTGTAAATACTATTCACAATTCATAATATAACACTTAAAAGAGATAATATTTCAAAACACATAAAAGAGCACATAAGGGGTGTAAACATCACTCACTATTATTGCCTTAACCACCATTTTCAATCTACAATCAAAAGCATATTTATCATCAACAAAACTTGCCTTTTGCCCCATCATTTGTCAAGACTTGGATTAATCAAGTGTTGAGACTTAATCAAGTTTCAGCTTTTCCAGTTGTGGGTTTTATGTGTATTTTAGCTCATCTCATGATTAAAATTTATTTTCTCTTTTCTTTAGGATGAGTCCTCATGATAATTCAAAGAAATATAATAATTTCTTGAATTCTAACCTCAATTAGAGTGACCTCAAAGTAATTCTTTCCTTTCCTTAGTTTAATTTTCTTATTACTTTTCCTACTACTCCTCCTTGTATTTTATTCTTGTACGGTAGTTGTGTTAGTATACACTTAGGTGATGATATTAAGAAAAGTGGGGAGAGGTCGGTCGTGCGATCAAGTGAGGGAGAAGAGAGACTGGAAAGGTGCACTCAAAATGAAAATTTCCCTTCTATTTATAGGAATTTGTCTCCAATGTCTTGTTGCCAAGTGTCATTCTTAGATTGGCCATTGGTAATACATCTTTGCCCATAGGATTTCATTTCAAAAACATGTTCTTGTGCTTAATTAATTTGAAATCTCATTCGAAGTTCGTTTAACTAAATTGAATTCTCATTTGAGGTCCAAAATATGTATAATTTCATTTCTTATGGCTCTTTGTACAATTTATTTGAGTTATGAAATGACTTCTCTTTGTATTTTTACACATCATTATGAAGTGTTCAATACACATTTTCATGTGGACCTAATAAAACTGAAATCTGACTCTTATAGTAAAAGTTATTAATGACCAAAATGGGGGTGTCTAACGTAGTTTCTGGATTTCGTCATTCCCATATGCTATTTTCATAAATTCTTTTGTGATGATCTATTAATTAAAATGACAATTGGTTAAATTCTTCCTAGAGTAGACTTGTAGGGCTTCAATTCTGGTGTCTTATTCATCTACAAATTCTCATTGAGTCTTATTAAAGACTAAGATTAAGGGTGACTAAGATTTCAGTCATAAGTTTGAGGACCAAAACTTATAAGGACTGAAAAGCCAACTCTAAAAGTTATATGACTAAAGAATTTCAAAATAGAACTTTGAAAACTATTTTGATAAAACCCAGGACTTAGAGGACTATTTGAAAGGTCTCAAACGATCACCGACAAACTTATCATACTTAAACACTTTAGGGACCTTGAATAAATATAAAAATTCTTCAAATTTACAAAAGCAATCCCTAACCCAAAATCTTGGAACCAACGACAGAGAGAGGAAGAGGGACACTAGAGGGGGTTTCTTGGGTCATCTTTTGGGCCACAACTTTGAGATTTTACATCTAAAAATAGGTGAAAATAATGCTCTCAACGAGTTATTTCCATCAAGGTAAGCATTTTGAAGAATGGTGGAATTTTTAACCGAAGCTCATTTTTGAAAAACTCATTTTCCCATGAGTTTCATCACTCATATCGGCCAAAAATAGGTTCTAAGGCATCTAAGAGTAGTGAGTTTTGCATTTTGGGGTCGATTGAGGTTTGTTTTGGTGGTTTCGAAAATGGGGCCGAGATAAGTGTTTGATTTTTCCGGTGGGTTGGGGCCGGTTTAGAGACTGCCGGCGGTGGTAGGTTGTTGACAGCAGGAGGAGAAAATTATGGGTGTTGTGTTCTTCTTGTTTGCTTTTGAAATTCTTGGAGCTTGACAGTACGCACATATGTATTGAATGTATGTGAAAATATGTATTTTGTGCATGTGACAAGAGGTATAAGTGTATCCTTGTGTATGCAATGTATGGTGTCGTGTATGTATAAAATGCTCAAGCTTGTATGTGAAAAAGGGATTGTGAAAATGGTGAGTACTTGTAGAAATTTTTCAAGACAATGGAAAAGAGAGGAAGAGAAACGTTGGAGAGGGAAGGAGAAGACCTTTGGCTGCTGCTTGTTGGGTTGAGGGAAAATGGGTTAACAAAGGTCCTTTTTATTTTCTTTATTTTGGGTATAGGGTTACATGGGAATGAGGTGTTGATGAGAGACTTCCATTTGTGGCAAAGTTTTTGAATTCTTGGGTTTAAATTGGGCTACAAGTTTTTCGGCTTACAAGCTTTGGCTTTTCTTGATATGTATTTTAGATTGATAATTGAAAATAATCGGTTTAAATTCAATTTTTCTTAAATCGGAATTTATTATTATAAGTTTAGATCCTTAGTTCTTATAATTATCTTGTTACAATACCTTTAAATTTTAAAACAAAATTATAGTTATGACTAGACAAGCTCGACCACAAAGTTTGACTATTCAAAATTTATTTTAGACACGTCATATTGGCACGTGTATTAAAATCAAATTTTTAAATGGAAAAATTTTCGAGTCACTACAGGTTTGCTGTTAGTTGAAGGGAGATCACCCCAATTCCTCTAATTATATGTTTTTTACATCGAACATGAAGTATCAAACAGATTATGTGCTATCCAGCATGTGTGAGTAGTGTGAAATTGTGTGAACACTTTGATTTTTGAAATATTTTCTTTTCTAATTTTTTTTCTTTTACTTTTAGAGGGGACTAGTGATTTCACCAGTGCGTTGCACAAGATGCTACGACCAAATAAAATGTACAGCATACAAATAAAGAATAATCCAACATAATCATTTGAGAAACTTATTGCCATAATTCACAAGCTTTATTATTGCAAGTTTCAATGATAGTTGACAGTAAGTATTTATTCCACAACCTGTTACATTTTGAAAGCACAAGGAAACGCTCACAATACCCAACATTAAGCAAGCGAATTTTAGTTAAATATGTCAAACACTACAAAACAAAATTATATAAGTGACATAAAATTAATGCATACATACATAACGGTTAAAGAGAACACATGGTTATAAATTGTTGAATTCCTCCTTGTAAACAACATTCAATGTAGAGTTGCTAGGCTTACCACTGTCATCGCATATCATGAACTTCAACCCATCACGATTTGTGACCCTCGAAATAGCCACATACAATTGGCCATGGGTGAACACAGGCCTTCAAAGGAAAATACCAAAATTCTTGAGTGATTGACCTTGACTCTTATTAACAGTCATCGCATAACATACAATTATTAGGAACTGTTTCCTCTAAAATGTGAATGGCAATCTAATATCTGACGGAGTTAGAGTTAATCTGGGAATAAAAAACTTCTGCCCGACATTGGGTCCAGATAACATCTGAGCCTCGACAATATGATCCCCAAGTCTCATAACTAAAAGGCGTGTACCATTGCACAATCCAGATGAGTGTTCAATATGTAAGTAGAAACCTAGAATCATAATAATTCAAAATTTTTATAATTATCTATTAATATTTGTACACTCATCTATATCAAACCTAAGATATGGTAAGAAACACATATGTCAATCTACTTAAAATGAGAAATAGTTATTATTTAAAAAAAAAATCTATATTGTAATGGGGACCTACCATTAAATATAACTATTCGATTAGATTAATATCGTTTAATTAAACACGTATACTAAATATTGTAGTTAATATTTATTAGTTTAATTGAATAATAATCTAGGGTTTAAAATTGGAAACGCGCTGGTAATAGTTTGTTTAATAAGGTTAATTGTTTGATTTAACCCTTTTATTGTATAGCAATTATAAGGTACTATGTTTAAAGGGACCTAGAGTTATTTAGTTCCTTATATATGATTATCTATTAATGTGTTAAATTATCTATATTTAACCTATAAACCATTCCAATATTCCAATCTATCAATTTAGAAAAAAGGAAAAAAAAGACCCATTATAAACTATTCAATATGAAAACGTACATAGTTATACAATTTATTTAAGTATAATGATAAGACACTTGAAGAACAACATCAAACGCCCAGAAAAACACACACAAATTAAAAACATTGCACCATTCATATGAAACCATAGAAGAAAACAATAATCAACTTGCAAACTTACCTATAAATCAAGTTTAAACTGCACCCAATGTGCACAAAATAAAACATAGTAAATCATAAGTAACACTTTTTTGCAACACATGTGCATAAAAGTGTGTAGCATAAAAGTAGTATGAATAATTGTGTATGTTAAATACCATCAAACTGCATCTGAATGTGCACTGGGAAAAAGTAGATTAATTAATGTATGAGATGAAAGGCAAAGTGTTAGTAAGGCTCCTTCAAAACAGATCAGAAAATGGGCTTAACTCAAGGCTTTTCAATCTTGATGCCCTTGAGTTTCTTGCTACTCGATGCTCGAGTCGATGTGGCTGCACTAGGACTGAATGGATCATCGTCAAAGAGTCTCTTCTGGGGGACTTGATTAGGAGACTGCAATTCTTCGTTATCCAGGAAGTCAGAAAGTAGTAAAAGGAACATTCAAAATTGAAGATAGTGGCATGTACATTTCATTGCCAATATGGTTAAAATTTGAGAGATCGGAAGTGAATAAACAAAGTATACTTACCGCATTTGACTCAACAGCGCCGCCTGAATCAAATAATAAATCCAAATCAGAGTCTGAGTTGTAATCCTGTACAAAAAGTCAAGCATATGAAGATAAGTAACCAAATATATTAGGAGTAGACAACAATCCACATAAAGATCAATAAAGAATATAGTACCTCAGAGTCGGACCCATTAGACATTTTTAGCTCTTCGATTTTATTTTGGTGCTCTGATATCATGTTGATTGAATAGACCTTGCCACATCCAGCTGAACTCATCGATGCATGGTCTATTTTAAACAGGAGATCCCAGCCAACCAAACACGTTATTTCATCTGGACAGCTCTTTGGAGATAATTTATCCTGAGATGGGGGAAGAAAAAACCCATGAAAATAAATTCAGATTTAAAGGTTGAGACAGAGGACTAAACTCATGACAAAATAATACTGAGTTCTACAGATAAGCCCTACCATATAAATGTAATCGGAGAACTCCCCAGCAGACTTTCCAATCAAACGTTTACAGTCTCTGTCCCACAACATTATATCAGCATAGCTCTTATGATGCTTTACCCTCAACCGCAAACTGTATCGCCATACACCCTCCAGAAAACCGGCTCTCACACTTGGTGCATATAAACTCTCCATTATCTTTGACAACTTTTTTGAAGCATGTCGGGTCATAATAGGCAAGGTAAGCCTAACTCCTCCATGACAAAATAGAGTTTACCTGCCCGTAGAACAACAGCCACGAACCTAGAGTAAATTTGAAACAGTTATAGTACCATTTAAAAAACTTTTACTCTATTATTGTTGGAAAGAATAAATTAGAATTAGTAACACCTCCTTTGCTGATGACAACTCAGCACTTGTCCTGGTAAATCCAACCTCCTTTCCACCTGCAGATGATAAGCTAGATGACGAAGATCGTTGGCCGGATGAATGCACTGAAGTTCTCATGTTTAAAAACCTAACATATGTAATAAAGTTATTAAAAGTGAAAACAATCATTCAAAGGTAATGCAATAAAGCATGTTTAGCAACTTATATCTAAAAAGTTACTGCAATATACAAAAGTTCCACAGTAAAATCATTAATGAATCGTGCCAGGATTAAAATATTTTCAGTTAATAACATATACTTGATTCAGAAGTCTTCAATTTCTGGAATGTGCTCATCAAGAATGAGCTTTGACACATGAAAGGAGGTGGACACACCTTTTAAATCACCTGGGAGGTCAATAAACACAGTATTCAAATAGTTGGAAATTAGACAATAGGGGTTGAACATAAGAAACTGTGATAAGTTGAACAAACCCATCTCCTGTTGATGCGACCCAGATGCAATAAGACTACAATAGGATCCTGCCTTGGTGACTTTAAAAAATTGTCAAATTGATCATCGTACTCGCTCCATAGAGTGCAATATATCTTTTTATTACTGTATATGAAACAGAACCGTTGAAAATATAAAAAATTAAAAGAAGAAGGCAGATTAGTCTGATAATCAACAAAGGAAAAATTTTGTAGGACTCAAAAAATGCTCACTCCAAGTCACGCAAATAAAAGCTGCTCCAAGTTAAGGGACCATCAGCCGTTGCTGGTTTTCTCACAGCCTCAAGGGGATTATAGGCACCAATGATGTCTAAATGAGTCAATAAGTAATGATTTAGACACTACATAATTCTTCAAAATAAGAGATTTATGTAATACAACACTTATTACACATGTACAAATGTGGGTAAAAGGAAAATATAATGATTATCTTACCAATGAGGTCAGGACGACTGATATCTGGAAAGTTGAAGACATCCATGAACGATGTAAAACTATATAACGTAAGGGGGAAAGTAGGATGTCTGTCATTGCTCCGAGGTTTGATCTTTGTCGAATCATTGAAATAGAATTGGAATGGGTGTGATGTTGGCTTCCACTAGCCCACGTTTTCTTTAATGGAGAAATGCATCATTGCATATAATTCTCGCTCTTCTATGCGGTTGCCAAACACAGGGATATATTGATTAACAATGGTGGCTTGGATCCTTATTCCCTGGTATTAAACGCAATGAAAACCTCACTAATGAAAAAACACACCAAATTTAGCTTAAAAATTCGAAATCTATATATAATCCATCTGACCAACATTTTATATTATCAGTCTAAGCAGTTAATTAACTAATAAACTTAGTAGAAGATTCAATCAGATTTTTCTCTCAATCAATGATCAAGGTTAAATGCAGTATATATAATTCAAATAATTAGAAGTACATTAAACACAGTAACTATCAGACTGCACAAGAATAAAAATTCAGAATATAAGTAAATGAATTAAGAAGGAAATAACATCTTTAGAATATATAAAACTTTAAACAAAGAAATTTCAATGTTTAAATGCCCAAGAATTGTCACTGCAGACAATCGATAATTGATGAAAGGTTCATATCCACATATGCAAAGGCATTAATAAATAACTTTAACTGCAACATGCATAGGCTTAAAATATGCTTAACTACATAAGTACATAACACAACTATTTAATAAGAATCACTAAGTAAGCTAAACTACATAAGTAGCATATTTGAAAATCGAGAGAAGTAAAACAGTGTGGACACTTGGGAAGTAAAACAGAGAGAAGTAGCATATTTGAAAACAAAGAATTGTCAGTCTAGACAATTGGGAATCTATGAAAGGTTCATACACACACATGCAAAGAAATTCATAAACGAGTTTAAATGCAAAATAGACAGGCGTAACATGTGTGCTATTACATAAGTACATGACATAACACAATTTAATAAGAATCACAACTAATATTAACTACATAAGTACTTCCGATCTCTTATTTGGAAACAAAGAGAAGTAAAATAGTAGTAAACGCAATTGCCTCAACATATACCAACTTATGTATGAAAAAAAAAAAATCAAACATAATAATAATACCTGGTGATCCATGAACACAACTTCCACCAGTTTAATTCCCAACTCTCGGTTCTGGAATAGAACAGACCACTTCCTTGCAACCCTTAGAAGGAAAGCAGCATTGTTTGGCAACTCGGATGTAACGTCAGAGAGATTAAACATGACAGGTGCCGTATGTGAAAAAAGTAGTAAAGAGTGAGAAGAGGCTAACTCAAGGAAATTTATGAACTACACAAAACAACGTTTGCAACTATATCTGTATATAAATAAGATATCCAAAATATTATGGCAAAAAAGATTAAATAATCTGTATCAAGACGACCTAAAAAACTTGGGCCTCCGAAACTTACCATACTATGTAAATTAGGGTTGCTGAGTACTACAAAAAAATAGGAAGAAAATATTGTGAATTGAATATACATAGAGTCACCTTAATTATACACGTCTATTTAGAGTCATGTACAGAAACAGCCTTAATTAGACACGTCTATTTCAGTTATCTAGACAATAAACCAATCGATTCAAATACCCGAAAAGTTTACCATATATATGGCTAATTAAGTACATAATAAAGCTTAAGATAGTTTACAGATTATATAAATAAATATGTGTTATAATATAATTATAGTTGAGGATATATAAAAATCAATGAAAAGAGTCTCACCGTGATTATAAGAACTGAAGATACTTATCCATACGACAAACTTTTATATGATTTAGGTCATTCTAGATTTAACCAATAAATAGATCTGCGAAAAAAATAGTATGGAATTAGGGTTTGGAGATTGACAAAATAATAAGATAATGTACCTGACATATAGATGGCAATGATAATTAGGCAGATTATTAAACTCGAATTAATGAGGGTCGGCAAAGTCTGAATCGGCTAGGACTCAGTCTCCCGATTGAAGATAACGGGAAAGGCAAATACTTCACAAGATAGGATTTGAATCAATCCTTATCTAACCGAGTAGAAAACGAAATTCTGTAGAAGGACATCGACCAGATCTTCAAGTAACACTAGGGGTTCGAATCGATCGTTATCTAATCGCCCAGAAATATGAATCATGAAGAATAACATTGGCCAGCTCTCCACAACTAATCGTAGAGAAATGCGAATCGTGAAAAAGACATCAGTCATATCTGCAAATTTCAGAAAGAGAGCCCAAACTAATCATAAAGAAATGCGAGCAGATCTTCAAGTAACATTATGGGTTCGAATCGATCGTTATCTAATCGCCCAGAAATACGCACGCATGAAGAATGACATTGGCCAGATCTCCAAAACTAATCGTAGAGAAATGCGAATCGGGAAGAACGACATCAATTAAATCTGCAAAATTCGGAAAAAGAGCTTAAACTAATCATAGAGAAATGCGAATAGTGAAGAACGACATAGTCCAGTCTGTAAAAGTCGGGAAGAGATAGCAATCTACCAACACAAGTGAAAGAGAGAAGAAAAGTAAAACGCGTGCGTTGAAACTGTAGAAACAAAGTGGAAAAAAGAGTCCATTGAATTTTTAATTTTATATAATAATTAAATAATTAAACAAATTAAAATAGATTTATTATATATAATAATAATCAACCTAATGGCCAGGATTAAATGCTGAAATCAAGGGTCAAGATGAGAGATCGGAAGAGCGCGTGTAGGGCAACAGATTAAGAAGGTGCTTTAGGCTGGAAAATGAAAATAGGAAACTAAATTACTTTAATGTATATATAGATTCTGTTGACAGTAGATTAAATAAGGAAATTATAACTAATTTGAAAGATTTCTTGGACCAATGTAATGCTTTGGTGCAGTGGTCTATGATGGTTCGAAATAAAATGCGTGAACGGGAAACATTAGACTCAGGCTTTTTAAAGATCAAGAAAATAAAGATAGATGTTACAACCTCTTGGATGAGGATGATATTGTACTTCTAATTGTCGGTGATTTTGAAACCATTATGGGGGATCGAGATATTATTGTTGAAGCTAGGATTTGAGACTTGCAGCGAATTAATGCGTGGCATCCACTACATTTGGATTTACAGTATCCTTTGCTTTTATGTTTTTCCAAGATGGGTACCAAGATAATATATTATTAAATGGTACAAGTTCGAGATCATCTCTATGTGTCAATGAAGGAGTTGTTTACATATCGTATACATGAAAGGGATACTGAATCAACTAATATTTTGTTCTCCAGAAGATTATTCCAGCAATTTCTGGTCAATGTATATACGTTGGCAGAGAATTCACGTTTGCCATATGTGTGAACGCACAAAAGGAATTGAGATGTGATTTGTATTGTGGGTTGGCTGATGTATTGTTATACAGTGATACTAATATGCTATCACTTATGAAAAGAATATATTTATCGTCTTTTTATGTTAGTGGTGCACGGTGGACGATTTAAAGTTACGAAGGCATGATTGCTATTTAGCGAAAACATATTTCTTCTCATAACTGTCTTTCCTCTATTTTTTCATATATTTTGAATTTATTTATTTTTTTTAAGGGACATTTCGTTTCCATTTGGACATGGATTAGTTTTTGTGGTAAATGAAGTATACGTGTATAAATTAACAACAAACAGCGACTATTTGCGTCATTTGATACAGCGCGGTGTCTTAAAAGTCCGCAAGTTGAGGCAGTACAGACGATAGAAAATTACTCGGTTAACAACAATTCCAAATATTCCGCCTGAAGCTTCCATACATTCGTCGGTCGCCGATTGAAAAATCGACGCCGCAACAACTGCCACGGGAGGCCCGATCTCCTTCAAATCCATTTTGTAGATGATTACATTCAGATCATTGATGAATTCAAGCTTCGGCCCAGGCTATTCAATTGTGCCTTGAACGAAATTGAACAGAGAAATGTCGGCTTCGCAAGCCCTAGGCGGACCTTCCCGGTGTGGGTGGGTTCTGGGTCCGTCTTTGGACAAGATCATAAAGAACGTGGCTTGGAGGAAACACTCCCAGCTAGTGTCAGCCTGCAAATCTGTTCTTGATAAGCTTGATTCGTTGGCTGATGTACCCGCAGATCCCGCCTCCTGTTCTCCTCTATATGGCCTATCGTCTAGTGATGCAGAGTTCGTTATCCAACCAGTCATAATGGCTATTGAATCGGGCTCGGCGAAGGTTGTTGAGCCCGCACTCGATTGTGCCTTCCGACTCTTCTCTTTTGGCCTCATCCGTGGCTGTGAAGTCGACCGCACTGAAGATAAAGATAAGTCTTCCCTTATTTTTCGCTTAATAGATGCCATCTGCAAATGTACCAACCTGGGCGACGAGAACATTGAGCTCGCTCTCCTTAAGGTCCTGCTGTCCGCTGTCCGTTCACCCTGCATCTGTATTAGGGGTGATTGCCTTGTCTACATTGTGAGGTCATGTTACAATGTGTACTTGGGTGGTCTTAATGGCACCAATCAGATCTGTGCAAAGTCGGTACTTGCTCAGATGATGATTATTGTTTTCACTAGGGCCGAGGAGAACTCCATGGTAGTTAACTTCAAGACCGTCTCGGTGTTTGAACTGTTAGAATTCGCTGATAGAAATTTGAATGAAGGGAGTTCTATACAGTTCGCTCAAAACTTCATAAATGAGATTGTGGACACGGCCAACGATAGCTTACCTGCTGCAACATTATCCTTGGAATTGCAGAAGGGCGCAAATCATGATGAGGCAAAAGCTGATGAACGGAAGGATGAGGGTGCATCTGCCAATGAGGGGGATGATCTGAGCAACTACACTAAAATTAGAGAGGATTCCTTTATGCTATACAAGAACTTGTGCAAATTATCAATGAAATTTTCTTCACAAGAACATCCTGATGATCAGATTCTTCTAAGGGGAAAAATTCTTTCCTTGGAGCTTTTAAATATAATTATGGGCAATGCAGGTCCTATATGGCGGACAAACGAGAGGTAAGTGTGCAGTTACTTGTATATTTCACAAATCCTTATGCACTTAATGTGTTCAGCAATCTGCATTCATGCACTGAATGTTCTTGCGGATATTGAACCAATACAGTAGACGAATATGTAGAACGGAATTAGATCATGTAAATCGAATTTAATAGAATATAATTTCAGTCAGAATATATTTTTATAATCAAGAAAGACCAAGGAATTGCTGGGGAGAGATTAGTAAAAGGTGCATTTTTGGATTCAATCTTATATGTGTCTTCTTGGCATGGAAAACGAGGAATCCAACTTGCAATTTGGAAGATTATTATAACAATGTGGCATTCCACTAAACTGATGCAATTTAATGCTTAAAATCTTAGGCATGGTAAAAGAATATGATTGGTTGCCAATCTAGGACTATATCCGATAGGAATGGTTTTATTTGAAATAAATTGTGGGGACTTGTATTGGACATGTGGGTCCCATGAAATATGTGGATGTGACTAGTTTGACTTGATTTTATTTTTAAATAGAAATGGTTTGTCAACCAGGGCATCACGATTAGTGAATTTACCTAAGGTAAAGATAATTTAAACTATCATGATATGGGTGTAGGTAAATGATGAATATGATCTTAATTAACATACACTGGGATAAATGAGGAGCTGTCTTGCTTTGAGATTTTATTGGTGAAATGGGATTAAAGAATCAAGCTCTAATTGTCGCATGCGGATTGATAATATCGAAGTCAATGCATGAAATAGTTATCATCAATTCTTATAAATTTTTTCTCCTGTATTTTATGATTTTTTCTTGAGCTGAGGATTCCCAAAATATACTAGAACCTTATGCTCATATTAAATACCTTTTCGCTGTTATACCTAGAAATCAAAATGATTTCAGAAGAATCAAGTCAATTAGTAATTTCTAGCAGTGAAAGAAAAAGCTGTTACAGAAAAAGTGGTTATTGAGCCCCCATTTGTTGGAGGAAGGTATCTTGCCTTTGTTCCCTAGGCCTACTGCCTGTGGATGCTCATCTCGACATTAAAAGTCAGAATCAATAGGAGAACGGCAAATTGCTCAAGTGGGCTGTTTCTTAGTAGCAATTGGCGGCCTTTCGAGGTTACTTTCTTACGTATTTCCACCGAATTCTTTTCTCTCTGCCTTGTTGACTACTCGAAGGCCGCTATTCTTTTCTGTTTCGTTCTTTTAGGGTCTTAACATGTAATGAAGAGAGGGCTCGTAGTACGGTACCCCCTTAACGTGTAATGAAGAGAGAGAGAGAGAGAGAGTCAGATCCAAGAGTGGGAACAACATTTCGTGCATTGGTTCAATTGATTTGCTGGTCCTGCGATGAAATTTCTGAAGTCTGGCACTGCAGTTTTTCATCGAAGAGGAGGGTTGATGTGAATTGAGAAAAACTAAACTTACTGGGTATTCCAGGAGATCCAACTCGAAAGGGCATAGTGTATCACTTTAGCTCCATGTGTGATTTATCTTTTTCCTTCTCACGGATACGAGAGGGTCCCTTTAGGACTGATCATCTATGGTGGAAAGATTATCAGACTCTTGCTTGTGTCCTTGACAAAAAAAGAATAGTGGGACCCTCTTTTGATGGCATCATAGGTATCGATCGGCTGTCTGAAAGCTCAAGGCAGGTCTATACGCCAGGCGATGCGACTGAGTGAATCTTGTATCAATGCCAACCATTTGGTGGTAAAGTCCAAACCTGTTTCCCGAATGAAGACTCTTTCTGAGAGTAAGTGTAAGCTCTTCCAGCTTCCCTTCATTCACTTCATGGGAGCTGTGAGAAAGGACTCCCACTTTTGCTCTTCCATCAGTGTGACTAGACTCATCTCTGTTGGATCAGTTTTTTAGTGTTCGAACTAGAGATCGGAAGAGTGGGATGTGAAGCCCTTCTCAATGTCTTTTGCTTCGCCCACTGAATTCATGCTTTCTTTCTCCGATCTCACGGCACTAGGTTGATGTGATGATCCCTCAATCGTGTGATATGGACTTTGCTTTTAACAGCTTTATCATGTTTTTGATAGGTGAAATGAGGAAGGGGAATTCGTGTGAACCTAAGGTAACTCTAGCCCCATAGGTGATCGCAAGGAGTGGGGGCTAAATGGAATTTCAAATTTGACATTGCACCTTCTTTTGGTTTTATAGTAACATGTAATCCTTGTTTGAGTTCAATGATTTAGTGCTGTTCCAGATTGAGAGTCGTTCTCTTGTAATTATTTGTTAAGATACATGGAACTCTTCAAGGGGCACATTCCTGTGTTGGCTTTTGTATATAGATTTTTATCTTTGTTACTTTGCTGTAAAATTAGTTGCTGGGCAATGTAAAAGAATTGGAAATAATTGAGTTTATATATGTACGCGCGCGCGCACACATATAAAGCTAGCTTTTGCTTCATCAATTATCTTGATCTTTTCTTGATTCTTGGTTTTGAATTGGGGTGAAATGATATTACAGTGGTTATTGTTGAAAATGGAGTTGCGATCATAAGACCATGATTAAGATTTTGTATTAGATAAAGTGCTTTCCTCAAAGAGGATGGTGAGAATCTTTGCTTAGGTCGAATCATGTAACCAGAATTATTATTAAACCTTAATGTTGCCTTTGATATGTCTGCGGCATTCTCTCAAGATGACTAGTGTGAAAACAGAAAATATAGCAGGATCCTTCTTTTAAGTTTTCCCCCATGGGACTTGATTAATGTGCAAGTCTGGTTTATTGTTGCAAGAGCTAACAAGTGTCCTTTTTGTCTCAACAGATTTCTTAATGCCATCAAACAATATCTGTGCTTATCAGTGTTGAAGAACAGTGCATTATCCGTTATGACTATTTTTCAACTTCTTTGTTCTATATTCCGGAACTTACTGGTAAAATTTAGATCCGGCTTGAAATCTGAAATAGGCATTTTCTTTCCCATGCTTATACTTCGTGTACTGGAGAATGTGCTTCAGCCAAGTTTCTTACAGAAGATGACCGTTTTGAGTTTATTAGAAAAGATCTCACAAGATTCACATATCATCGTCGACATTTTCGTTAACTATGATTGTGATGTAGATGCTCCCAACATATTTGAAAGGTACTAATTACAACTGGAACTATTCCTTCCTTTTGCCATATATGCATGTATGTACTGTTGATAAATTTACCTGTCTCCTAGGTATCTATTCTTACTGGAATATGTGATGGTATGGCACTATCTATCTCATTATAAAATCCTAAAAATCTTCTAACTTCGGTTCAAATCGAATTTCAAATGGAAAAAATCCAAAGATGTTTATAGTTAGATAGATTTCAACATATCTTTCAGGAATATGTTAACGCACTTGTTCATGATCAAGGTTTCAATAGAGTTATTTTGTTGAAAAATACAGGTTATGAAGATAAGTACAGTTTGCTAAATGTAAAACGGTTAATTACTCGAATGTATCAACATAATCATTTTATTATTTTTACTAATGATTCTAACCAAAATAAATCTTGGAGGTACATACATATAGGTGCATGGATTTCAAGAACATGAGGCATCTTTACAACCTTGTGGAGTTAGCAAAGTGAGAATTTTGGAGTTCTATGATGTAATCTAAATATTTAACATTATGACATCTTGGGTTCATGGTGATCTCCTTTCATCATGGTGTTGATTTATATCGTAACTTGTTAGCGTTCACATGAAATAATACTTGCAAGAAAAAGAAGAAAATAAGCACCAAAATCGTGGTAAAATCACCAAATAAGTTTAGAATTTTCAATTCCTTCTTGATTAACATATTTAACATTTTAATGGGTTTATAGCATAGGGCTTCAAATGAAGCTCATGTAGCACTAATAATATGGTAGCATTTGGTGAAAAGAAAATTGACTTGATTACATTGATCCTAGTCAGGTTAAACAAATTATCAAGCTTATATAATGATTTGTTCCTACTCAATTACTAAGGGAAGTATAAGCAATTAAAATTATTGTGGCAGTCCAGAAGAGCTCCCTCCCTCCCTCTCTCTCACTGTCTCTCATCCCCTAGGAATTAGAGAGTTGAGGAAGCTACACAAGGGGAATATAAGGAATGATGATAGTGTTTCTTCTTTTCCCTGATTGTTATCATTTTTTAATGATTTCAAATGTTAAAATGTAGAATGTTTTTGATTAATATTTGGAACTTGTTCAAGAGGGCTTCATTCAAATTTGATTTATTGAAAGTTGATGTTTTTGGGAGAACATGTGGTGCGGATGTAAAGAAAGATTGTTGGGAAGTATGAAATTTGTTATTTCTGAAGAATGTGGTTGGTATTAAAGTTTGACATGTTGACCAACTTTTCATTTATGATAAAGTTCCCTAGAATATGCTCTTAATAGCATCAATACTGTCGTGCTTATCTAATTGTAATGGTTGTTATTGCTTAAATTGTTTGTTTATTGAGTTTATTTGAATTAAAACTCTTTTAATTCGTTCAGATGTTTGCAGGGTTGTCAATGGTCTTCTAAAAACTGCTCTAGGTCCACCTCCTGGTTCCACTACCTCTTTGTCTCCTGCCCAGGATATGACATTTCGTTATGAATCAGTCAAGTGTTTGGTTACAATTATCAAGTCAATGGGAGCATGGATGGACCAACAGCTGAAAGTTGGAGAGTCCAATCTGCCAAAGTTCTCTGATAACGAGAACTTGATGGAGAATCCTACAACCTTGAATGAGGACCGAAATAGTGCTGACGAGCTTCATTCAGAGGCAAGTTCTGAATTCTCAGATACTGCAGCATTTGAGCAGCGCCGCGCTTATAAATTAGAAGTTCAGGTTAGCAAAAATTTACCCTTTCTGTCAATATATTACTGGCATGGCTGCATTTAGAGGGGTGTGTGTATTGTTTAAATGGTATATCCTATAGTAACAAGCACCTATGGATTTAAATGCAGAAAGGTGTTGTGATGTTCAATAGGAAACCGTCCAAGGGGATTGAGTTCTTATTAAGCAAGAACATTTGTAGCTCCCCAGAATCAGTGGCAGCTTTTCTCAAAAATACTTCTGGCCTTAATACTACAATGATTGGGGATTATCTTGGTGAGAGAGAGGAATTTCCTTTGAAAGTTATGCACGCATATGTTGATGCCTTTAACTTTGACGGAATGGATTTTGGAAAAGCTATCAGATTTTTTTTAAGAGGATTTAGATTGCCAGGAGAAGCTCAAAAGATTGATCGCATCATGGAAAAATTTGCTGAACGCTATTGTAAATGCAATCCAAATTCATTTTCCAGTGCAGAGACGGCCTATGTTCTTGCATACGCTGTGATAATGCTTAATACTGATGCCCACAACAGTATGGTAAAAGATAAGGTACGCTGTTTAAAAGCCCTTTTTTACATTTTTTTCTAGATATATTCTGACCTTTTCTTTTGCACTTTAATCTCTTCCGAATGTTTCTTTTCTCTATTTTCAATTGTTCTATGTTTTGATTGAAAATAAGCATTTACAGGATTAACAATTAATTTTCCCCAGTTATTTTTCCCCAAAAATGGCTGTAAACAGGATTTTCTCACCCTATTATGCAAATAAATATATCTTGGCGCAGTCGCACACTCAGAGGTCTATTGTGACATCTATATTCTACTTATTCTGAGCTCTGTTATAGTCACTCATGGCTGTGACTATCTAGATTTCCATTATCATTTCAGATTGCATTTAGCATAAAAAATAGAGAAACCACAACTATGTTCATGCAATCAAAAGAAAGATTGTATATTTGAGGTAGGATATTAGGGTGAGTGAAAAATTTTATTAGGCTCAGCATCCAGGCTTACCACTCATGGCCTATATCATGTACCTTAGATATTTACACTTTGAGCACCAGTTCTCAAGATTTAAATCTCTTGATGAGGTGCACCCCTCTTTGCACAAGCCTTGACGGTGAGATCGGAAGTGTGAAATAGTTTTCCCTTCTGAACATTTTGTTCTGCCTCCAAATATTTACACTAAGTGGGACATGCACTAAATGGAGAAGACCCAAAGATAAAAACAAAATAAATAAATAAAGGACGGAAATTCAAGCTTACCACGGGAGTTGCCAACAAATCAACCAAAAGGATCAAAATATCCCCACTTTAAGCAATTTAGGCGGTCGGTTAGAGTTTACCATAGCACGTCTCATTTTATTTATATATAGACTTCTTCAACTAAACCAAATTTTCACACGTGCATCAACTCAAAATCCAAGCTACCACCTGCTTTACTCTTTCTAACAAACAAATGCCCAAGAAAAGAAAAAATTGCAGGGACATATTCCCTCCCTTAATCAAAACTTCAGCCCCTCACCCAACAATCTTAGTCTTCAATTTCTTCCTATTCATCCCCAGATCCTTCTTGGGCTCCCATAGTCAATAAATAGCACAAGCACAGTAATACATGTCATGAAGTAGACATAGTTGATTAATACCAAGACACTATTTCAGAAAATGCCAAGAATAGGATAGCTTAAGTGTGTAAATAGTTACAGATAGACAAACTCATGTTGTTCTTTTGATTATAAGATTTACCATTAAAATGGATGAATAAGACTTTTCCTTCTGTTTATCTTGCATGAATGCTCGGATGTGATGGCTTTTCACCCTTAAAGTGAAGTGCTTCTTTAATCAGGGGATAAAATGAATTTTGATTTGGTGTCAAGATCCCATTAGAAATTTTGTGAATTCAAAGACTGGGTAACATTTTCATATTAATGTTTTGTTGAAAGTTTTAGACATAAGTTCAGTGAATAAATTGCCCTCTGTTTATCGAATAAAAAATAACAATTTAAATGTTGACTAATGGTCAAACTAACGGAATATGTAATTTTGGATCAACGGTGTATATTTCTGGAAGATTGGGGTTCTGCTTGTCCGTATCTAAAGGGTGGGGATAATAGTGCAATTGAGTGTAAAGGCTGGGGACGTTTCGCATAATTATTACCCTTTTATAAATTTTTCTGGATTATCTGTACTTAAGATATTATTAGAAAAACCATATCAGTTGCCTTAAAATTTTATTAGCAAAAAATATAACTTGTATATTAAAAATTGAAGAAAAGAAGGGGGGGTAGTCGTCCACCTAGTGTGTGCGCGCCTACTTTATCAAAGAAAATGTACTGGTATGTCTTGTATGGTAACAATTAATGCTATTTGACAGTATAATTTAGGTGGCCTTTAAAATGTATTAATTGATTGAAACATTAAGAGTGTACATCTGAAGCCTGGGAAAAAGTTTGTTAAGTGTAATCTACCAGATCTTGCACTCGAGATTTAACCATACAGCTAATGTTGCCCTCACTGGCCTCTCACATGGTAACCAGGAAAATTCACATTTATTCGTTAATTAATCATGAAGTATAAAGATAAAAGAGCTATCCATTAGCAAGGTTTCTTACATTTAATAATGTAATGTGATACCTATATTACTTGATTGGCCAAATATTTTTGTACGATATGAATAATTAATTTCGCAAAAATATTAGCTTATAACCAAAAGTTCTTTATTGTGTTGCATATCTTTGGAGGAATTTAATAAGGATCTAAAGCCTTATAATCAGTCCTTTCAGTTATTGGTCCATTCTAATCAAGTCTACCATCCACTCTAAAATTGCTATCAGACTAGCTCATCCGTTTGGATGTATTCAATAAAGCAGTATGTGTTGGGTTCATTTCTGACTTCCATTTTGCATTTTTTTGACTTTCAAGATGACCAAGGTTGATTTCATCCGAAATAACCGTGGGATTGATGATGGCAAGGATTTACCAGAAGAGTTTTTGGGTGCGCTCTATGATCAGATTGTGAAAAATGAGATTAAGATGAGTGCTGATTCTTCTGCTCCAGAAAGCAAACAGGGAAGCAGCCTTAATAGACTACTGGGCTTGGATGGGATACTCAATTTAGTTTGGAAGAATACAGAAGAAAAACCATTAGGTGCTAACGGATATTTAATAAGGCATATCCAAGAGCAGTTTAAAGCAAAGTCTTCGAAATCAGAGTAAGACTAAGCTTCTGCAGCCTTACTTTATTTGGTTATTCATTTTTGGTATCTACAGGTCCTCAACTTTGGACCAATCTGAAGATGATGCCTTTCATCTTAAAAGAATATGAAAATGCTATGAGATGTACCTCTTGCCGGATTGTGGCAATACTTTCAATTGACTTATGAAAACACACTTCCATTTTTGCTTAAGTAAAATCAGTGATCAGAATCCATCTTTATTTTGTGAAGAGGTTTTTTTCCTTTCCCAGGAGAAAATCTCACTTGTTTGTCTCGCTGCAGGAGTGTATTCTATGCTGTTTCAGATCCTGCAATATTGAGATTCATGGTTGAAGCCTGCTGGGGTCCTATGCTAGCTGCATTCAGTGTGACTCTGGACCAGAGTGATGACAAAGAATCTACCTCCCAGTGCATGCAGGGTTTCCGACATGCTGTGCATGTCACTGGTGTTATGGGTATGCAGACTCAGAGGGATGCTTTTGTCACAACTGTGGCCAAATTTACTTACCTACATTGTGCTGCAGATATGAAGCAAAAAAATGTTGATGCTGTCAAGGTATTTGTCCATGATATACGCTAAGTTTACCTCCTACCTAGGTGACTCAAGATAATAGAAGGGGATGGTTGTCATCCCTCGTGTCCAAGTTTATAGGGATGCTTGTCTTGGGATACTGATAATTTATTATCCTCTCAAGATTTACCATGCTAAGAATTAAGAACAACTTATTCTCCTTACCTTTAAGTTGCATGTTATTCTATCATAATTGCACATTTAAGTGTTAGATCTTTCGATGTCACTGATAAATAATTTTTTTACTTTGACAGGCAATAATATCAATAGCTATTGAAGAGGGTAATTATCTTCAGGAAGCATGGGAACATATTTTAACCTGCTTATCACGATTTGAGCATCTCCAGCTCTTGGGGGAAGGGGCACCATCTGATGCATCCTTTTTTACGATGATAAATGCTGAATCTGAAGACAGAACATTGAAATCTGGAAATATTCCATCATCGAAGAAAAAAGGAGCTTTTCATAATCCTGCCTGGGTGGCTGTTGTGCGAGGGGGATCATATGACAGCACCACACTTGGAGTCAATTCTCCCGGTCTTGTTTCTTCTGAGCAGATTAATAATTTCATTTCAAACTTGTATTTGCTTGACCAGATAGGAAATTTTGAATTAAACCACATTTTCGCTCACAGCCAAAGGTTGAACAGTGAGGCAATAGTAGCTTTTGTAAAGGCGCTGTGCCACGTTGCCATTTCTGAATTGCAGTCTCCAACTGACCCTCGTGTATTTAGCCTTACTAAAATCGTGGAAGTTGCGTAAGATTCTTTCCTCGAATTAGAGACTTCTCTAATTATTTTACAGAAGTTTTCAGGATGAGAATTACAAGTACATGATGCTTTTGCAGGCACTACAATATGAATCGCATTAGGCTGGTATGGTCTCGAATATGGAGTGTTCTCTCAGATTTCTTTGTGGCTGTTGGTCTATCAGAAAATCTTTCAGTTGCAATCTTTGTCATGGACTCATTGCGGCAGCTTGCTATGAAATTTCTAGAACGGGAGGAGCTGGCGAATTATAATTTTCAAAATGAATTTTTGAGACCATTTGTGATTGTCATGAAGAAAAGCAGCTCCGCTGAGATTAGAGAGTTAGTAGTTCGCTGTATCTCACAAATGGTTCTCAGCCGGGTCAATAATGTAAAATCTGGATGGAAGAGTGTTTTTATGGTAATTTTCTTTTCCCATATGAAGGAGGAGTTATAGATCTTATCATCTGTAATATCCATGTTCTGCCTTGTCGTCTTGCTCAACTCTCTATGTGTTAAAAACTTGCTATATCCTGTGAACCATGCAAAACCGTCCTTTCATGCATCTTGGTGCCTCTACCTTTGTGCAAGTGATGCTGTTATTGCATTTGTCACTAAACCTCATATCCTTTTTTATGTCCCTAATCTTATCTTCATGAAATTCATTTTATTAATTCTATGCCCTTGCTGTTTCTTTATTTCCTTCTTTTTTTTTTTTATTTAATTTTTAAAATTTGAGGCCTACGGCTACTCAGCTTTCAGATCTTTTATGAAACATCTATGGTATACGAATGCTGGTGTTAACACTAACATGTTTGCTAGTATGGAAATTAACACATTGATTATTACCTCTTCTTTATTTATTTTTGAAATTTGACTGTCATAATGTCCGTAAAGAGCTCCTATGCAAGTATTTTCCTTCAAATATAGATTTCTTACTGCAGGTTTTTACCGCTGCTGCAGCCGATGAAAGAAAGAACATAGTGTTACTGGCCTTTGAAACCATGGAAAAAATAGTGCGAGAATATTTTCCTTATACAACTGAGACGGAGACAGTCACTTTTACTGACTGTGTTAAATGCCTCATCACCTTCACACAAAGTAGATTCAACAGCGATGTTAGTCTCAATGCTATTGCTTTTCTTCGGTTTTGTGCTGTCAAACTTGCAGATGGAGGACTTGTTAGCAATGAGAATACCAAGGGACATGATTCCTGCACTTTGGTATCAAATGACAATGCTGTGGATGAACAAAGATTTATGGAAAAAGATGATTATGCGTCTTTCTGGATTCCTTTGCTTTCAGGTAATTGATTCTAGTTGACCACAAGATACTGAGTGACCAGATTTTGTAACCCCAAATTACGGCCTGTTCATTTCATAGCTCACTTTCTCAGCGTGTTGATTCTCTCACCGCATTATTCCACCCTCCATCTCCCTCTCTCAAACTTAATGACCCTGTGAATAATTGAAGATGTACACGTGAGACTCAATACGTTCTCAATGATTGTATTAATTTTTCTGCTTTTATTAATGATAAACCCCTACCACCGCACTCCTTTTCCTGCTAGTGACACTGCTCGACCCTTTTGGGAAAACGAGGCTATTTACTATCTGTTGACTTCACTGGATCGCTTTAACATAAATTTTTAATATGTTTCAGGGTTGTCAAGATTAACGTCAGATCCTAGATCAGCTATTAGAAAGAGTGCTCTGGAAGTTCTCTTTAATATCTTGAAGGACCATGGTCATCTTTTTTCAAATCCATTCTGGGTCAATGTTTTTAATTCCGTTATCTTCCCAATATTTGGTTTTGTTCGTGATAATAGAGATACACACAAGGATGACTGGTCCCTGCCATTTTCTGGGTCTCCACAACCTGATAGAAATATATGGGACTCAGAAACTTCTGCAGTGGCCGTGGAATGCCTAATTGATCTATTTGTCAGTTTCTTTGAAATGGTAAGAACTAAACTGAGAGATGTTGTATCTATACTGGCGGGGTTTATAAGGAGCTCTGGCCAAGGTCCCTCAAGTGCTGGAGTAGCTGCATTAATGAGATTGACCACTGTTTTAAGAGGTAAACTTTGGGAAGAAGAATGGCAGGAGATTTTCCTTGCCTTGAAAGAGGCTGCCATATCTGGTTTGCCAGGGCTTTCAAAGCTTTTGAGAACCATGGACAACATTGATGTGCCCGAAGTTGCTGGCTCCAATAATGACTCAGAAAAGTCTTCTGGCATCGGTATTACCCCTGGAGACTCTGAAGATGACAATCTGCAAACTGTTACATATGTTGTTTCAAGGGTTAAAGGTCATATAGCCATACAATTACTCGTTTTGCAGGTTCTCTCTCTCTCTCTCTCTCTCTCTCTCTCTCTCTCTCTCTCTCTCTTTCTGTGTTTTCCTTTTTTTGTGTGTATGTGTGGTCAAAATGATGCATTATGCTGATAGGAATCATATGATAACCTTGCAATACTTATAAAAAATCAAGGGTTCAGTAAGTGAGTGCTTTAAATAATTTCTTTATAATAATTACAATACTATGTAGGTAGATATTGAATCCTAAATCAGCTTTCAAATATTTATCTCACAAATTGATTTTTTTTTCAACTTGTAGCTACGATAAGAGTAGAGTTTTTAGTAGACTGGATCCTAGAGTTTTTGTCATCATTGCAAAGCATTACGTACCAAAAATCTGTAATAACCTCCAAGTTCAAACAACTATTATCCTTCAGCATCTTATCAACAATACCAGTATTAGGAAATGATGTAGAGGCCCAGGGTGGACAAGTTGCCCGACCTGAGAAATAAAAGATAGCAATGCTAGAAGCTCGAATTTGTCTCTATAAGGATCAGAATTTGATTCAAAACTAGAAAAATATATGAATGGATGGTAACTCAAGTGGATATGTTTGAAGTCTTTTGATAATCCGAAAAGGATACACAGCTTGAGCACAATTGTTCCTCCATAGTAGTTTGGAAAATGTTGATAACTATGTTGGATCATAGTATCTTCATCAACATTGAATTTCTCATGCCTACAATACTAACTAGCTATAAGTTTGTAATGTTCATTAGATCAATTTTATTTCATCATATAAGTAATGAACATTATAAACTTGTAGTTGGTTAGTATTGTTGGCATCAAGAATTCTATGTTGATGAATATACTAGTATACAGCTGCTTCTCCAAGGTGAATCGGTTAGTATTGTTGGCATCAAGAATTCTATGTTGATGAATATACTAGTATACAGCTGCTTCTCCAAGGTGAATCCGACCCTAGGTTCTTGTTAGGGATTGAAAGGAAAAAATGATCTGAAGAGGATTGAAGGAGCAAAAGATCGGAAGAGCACACGTCTGGAAGCTTTGCGACCCTAGGTTCTTGTTAGGGATTGAAAGGAAAAAATGATTTGAAGAGATGCATGTCCCTACGATCTGTGGATTATGATTCAACTTAGTCATCTACGTTTTCCAAACTACTATGCACAGGCAGTTGTGCTTAAGCAGTGTGAGAAGATGTATGCAAACAAAATTCTGGGCAAAAGAATCTAATTTCTAAACCGAATTGATAAGCGTGCTCATACAAGACTTGCAGTTGTTGAGAACTCATGACAAAGTGAAAAATTGAGAATCAAGAAGAAATTTAGATTTACTCATAGGATTCCAACCCTAAAATAAGTAGGAACTGGGAAAAGTTCTATTTATAAAGAAAAACTAGTATAAAGTGATTGTGAGAATTTGAGGAAAAAGAAATTTAAAGAAATATTAAAATTCGTAATAAAATTTGATTCTTTTTCCTCATAGAATATACTTTCAATGTTGCATCACATTTATCCAAGAGTTATTTGGTAATTGGTTCAAAATGTTGATTGAGTGACCTACTGGCGGTTGTTGGTGGAAGCCTTGAGAGCACTTCTGCTTGTTGGAATCAGAGACTTCATGTATCTAGACCTCATCACTTGAATGCTTTCATTTCGTGTGATGTCTGTCTCGGCACTTCATGGTTTGGGAATCTGCCACCAATCAATTAGGAAGTGCAAAACCAAGTTTTTCTTTAGTATTCACATCTATGCAATCTACGTAGCATGGTGCATTGGTGATTTCGTTGCTGGCCTTTTACATCAGTTTTATCCTCTTCAATGTGTCTCCTCATGGAGATATACACTCGTTTGTCTATTCATGTTGTTTACTCACCCTTTCCACTGTTTTTTTACAAGATATAAGTTTTCTTCTTCTTAGCTTTTAATCAACTAAAAATTTGGTCAATAAGTCAAAATTCAATGCCAATCACATACTCTAAAAAAATATTATTTCACATTCTCCTATAATCTCTCTTCTTCTCCACAGCACATGTTCTCCAAAAATTCTCTTTTCCGAGAAAAGCAAAGCTACAAGGAATTAACCCTTAATTATTATCGATGCAGTTTGTTCAAGTTGTAAAAATAGATCATTGCTCTTTGACTGATGATTATCTGCTTGGAGTTGGAAATGGTGGTGGGGGTTGTAAACTGGAAAGTATAGAGAGTCATTGACATTAGTTATCCGTTGTGATGGTTTTCCCCATATCATGGGTTCCTTTTTTATTTCTCCTTTAAAAAAAAAAATAATATTTGTGTTTGTGTATGGTTGATCAATGCACATAGAATATGTATTTGGATAAGAGAGCTTCTTGGCCTGCCCGTAGGTATTATTGTGTGCATGTTGTTACTTTTTATTTTATTTTTTTTAATGGTGGGTTGGGGGGCTGAAACAGAAGAGGAGGGATTTGGCTCTAATTGTATTATAATTTATACATTATTATAAGGATTTTTCTCTTCATCCTCTCCTGCCCTTTCTTATGGTAGAACCTGTCTGTCTTCACCAGATCTCTCTATCAATAAAATATTTGGAGACCTTGACTGTTGGGGTTTGTATTCATGTGTAATGATGTGGTAGATTACATTAGTAGCTTATTGCTGTACTCATTTTCATAACTTAAATGTTTCGTTAACTGATGTGATATCAACATGCTTATGGAGAATTATCATAGTAAGTGGACAAAGAATTCTGAAGAACTTAGTTGAGTGAATGGGCCATCATCTCCTTATTTACAAATATTTGATAAAATTATTTGTATATTACCGTTACTCTCCAGCTTTACCTGCTGACTGAAGCTCTCCAGGATTAGTTTGTGGAGAGTCTCCCCACCCCAATTCAAACGACCAAAACTAAAGGAATAGAAGGAAAAGTAACTGCAATATGCCTCTTTTACTTCAAAAATATCATAATCCTTGTCTTTCACAGGTCGTAACTGACCTTTACAAGATGCATTGGAGATCCTTATCTGCCGATACTGTAGATGTCCTCCTCGAAATTTATTCAGCAATTGCTTTACACTCCCACCAGTTAAACTCTGAAACAAGGTTGCAACTTAAGTTACAGAGAGCGTGCTCTATCCTTGAGATTTCAGATCCACCTATGCTTCACTTTGAAAATGAATCTTACCAGAATTACCTGAACTTCCTCTATGATCTACTCATGAAGAAACCATCTGTATCTACAGAAAAGAATATAGAAAAAGAACTTGTCTCTGTATGTGAGAAAGTATTGTGGATGTACCTGGATTGTGCTGGATTGAAATATGCTTCAGAAAAAGCAGCCAGTAAGCCGATGGTACAATGGGTTCTTCCATTGGGTTCAGCTAAGAAAGAGGAATTGGCCGCCCGGACTCCTCTCATCCTATCAGTTTTACAGACTTTGGCTAGTTTAGAAAAAGATTCATTTAGAAAGCATGTTCCGCAGTTATTTCCACCATTGGTTGATCTTGTTCGGAGTGAGCATAGTTCACGAGAAGTACAGCATGTTCTAAGCAACATATTTTTATCATGTATAGGACCAATAATAATGCAATCTTGATTTATTTTTGAATGTACAGTTCACATTAACCATCAGTTTATTTACTTTTTCCTACCTGAACTGTGCACTGCCCTGGCATGGCGTCTTGTATTCCATTTTTGTCAGTGCCTGAGCTAAGCTAGTGTAATTGTTTCTATGAATGTAATGACTTGATATTATGTTTCACTAATGATGTTCTCATGTTTGAGTTTAGCTTCTAGAATAACAAGATATTATTCTCAAGTTGCTTAAAAATGCGGGAAAATCTTGCTAGTGCATGATAATCTTCTAAACGGGTTCAAGTATTGGCCTCTCGACTGCAAAGGCTATGATTCTTTATAGCATGTTTTTCTATTGTCTCCTTTTCTGTTTTGTAGAATGGAAAACAGAAGTGCACATCGAGACTGTTTTTAAGTTATTTTTCCCAGTCAAATTAGTGGATAATTCTCAATTTTTATGCGTTTGATAGAAAAATGGAAATGGAATTAAAAATTCCAATCTGAGTATGGCAACTCAGGGAGGCGTTATGGTACTTCCAGTCTTGTGTGGGTGCATAGATACATGTTATGCGGATTTTCATGTGGCATTCATGGACTCACATGAGACGGGCACCTCCCTCTTGAAAATTTTCATTGAGCTTCTACGCTACATTCCCATTAAATATTTTAGCACATTTTCCTATCTCATTCCATACGTTTGGGGTGACTAAACATTTTAATTTCTTGAGATGTATGACGGGAGATCATTTTTATCCAGCATCACTAGTAAAATGATTTTAACCGCAGTGTAAAATATTTTGTTTTCTATCTTTTCACATCAAAGCCACCCAATCGTATATGTATAATAAATACTCAATATAGCAGGAATAATCACATATTGATAGTTATCTTCAATCTCAAATCTATATGGATACGCTCTAGCGCTACTAATGGCAGTTACATTTTGAGGTTCATTTTTTGTAAACACAAAAATAGTCGTGAAAGTACAAGGCCTCTAGTATCTGACCCTCGCTCTGTGCAACCACAATTTTGTTACAAGTCTAAAAATGAAATTCAAAAAATTTTAGGATAAAATTTTATTGTAAGAAAGGCAGCTACGATTCATTATAACTTATTATAATTTCGCTCGTCAACTTAATTTTGAATTAGTTTCAATTATAATTATTATTTACTTACTCTAATAAAAGATATACAAATATTTGGTCCAAAGAATTTATTTATGGGGAAAATTGGTAAATACAAAGGTTTGAAAATTGCATTTTGAAATTTGACAAATTTTTATTTTACCGAAAATTAGGTGGTCGTATTGATTAATTTTGGGTCAAATTTAATTAGTTGGTAACAATTTGTTATAGTGGCTTTATTTATTTTTTTTAAAAGGAAAATTTTTATTCATATAATTGAGTCACGACAACAATGCAATGAAGCGACGCAAAAGACATTACATGAATTGGTGAACGAATGTGCACTAAGATACAAGGCTACTTTATTTCTCTCTCTCTCTGAATGTAATATAACGATCCACACCTACTACTGACTAATAAAGCTCGAACTTCATCAAAAATAGGCGCAAGGGTCGAAAAAACCTTATTAACATTTAGCCTTTTGTTGAATTTCTAGGCGTCACATTTGACACTTAACAAATCCCAGCCGTATTTCTTTGCAAATATGAGACCTCGTATAGCAAGCAAGCAATTCAGCAGCAACCAAGCTCATTACCCTTCTCTGCCTCACCGACCCCCGGGAGTACACCTTTCGTATCTCTGATCAAACCTCTGAAGCCCATCTACCCTTCCATCTCTTGAGTAGCCGCATCTGTGGAGAGAATATATTTTTCACCACCACCACAACTACATTACCATCGATCATAATTTTTCACCGGCATCATAATTAAAGTCACACAACCGCCACCAAGTCAAACAATATAGTCACTACTACCACAGTGACCACAAGCACACCACCACGTCACAACTTTGACTTTTGGAAACCATGCAACTATGACTTTCAGTAACTATATGTCAGGTGTCAGACTTGGTAACATATGCAACACAGCCACCACCACCGCCACAAAGTCACATTTCTTCTCACGCATCATCGCATCTAGTTATGCAACACCATATGCTACCACTGTCACCAATAAGCCGCAAGTCACAAATGGTCGCAAATAGAAAATCGAGCAACCCACACACCTGAGTCGTAGTCTGTTAAACACACCACCAAACACCAAAAACGCCACCTATAAGATGCCACACCACTGCAAAGTTCCCATAATTCTTATTGTTACAAACGGTCAGACGAGTACCATCAACGCCTTACAATCCACTAAGAAGTAGGTTTTTTTTTTTTTTCCCTGATAGAAATTTTTTCATTGATTAATCAATATTACACAAGGCGTCCAACCAAGTGGTAAGCTCAGCGACACAAGAGAAACAGATATAAAGGGAAAAATAAAAACAACATCATATATAAAAACTGCAAAGTAACATAAAGGTAAAAGAGCAACATGGTAAAAAGGGAGATACAAAGACTCTAGAGCTATTTACCCACTAAAGCACAAACA